>CAUYQV010060560.1:0-79054 GCA_963574575.1 Galagoides demidoff
CAGCTCACAGCAACCTCCAACTCCTGGGCTCAAGCGAGTCTCCTGCCTCAGCTTCCCAAAGTAGCTGGGACCACAGGTGCCCGTTACAGCATCTGGCCATTTTTTGGTTGCAGCTGTCATTGTTGTTTGGTGGGCTTGGACTAGATTCGAACCTGCCATCTTAGGTGTATGTGGTTGGCGCCTTAGCCACTTGAGCCACAGGTGCCAAGCCAATAGACTAGTATTGAGTGAAAAGTCAGGAAGAGTGGCCATCCAGGCATGGAATAGCTGGAATTAATCATACTGAATACTGTATTCAAAACTGCTTGGTTTGCTATATTTTGTTGATTAACAACCAATACAAGAAGTATGAATCTAACCTTTCCAAACAGTAATTGTGAAGGCTTTCATAACAAGTGCTACCCTAATTTTGATTCTGGTAGCATTAGTAACTAAAGCTTTAAAATTAAATTGAGATTCCAGTATTATAAAATGGCATTCTCAGATGTTTTTATCTTAGGACTCCTTTACCTCCTTGAAAATTTTTGAAGATGCTGTCCCCCCAGTTTTTGTTAATGTGGATTATATCTCTCAATATTTATTTTAGAAATTAAAATATAGACATTACTATAGTTAATTACTAATTTATTATAAAGGAACAATAATATTCTCATTACATGTTGACATAAAGGGCATATTTTTATGGAAAAACAACTATCTTTTTCAAAACAACAGTAAAAAAAAAATGTGGGTGCATTTGCTATGGTTTGGCTGTGGTTTTTTGGTCCCCAACACAACTCATATTAAAATTTGATCTGCAATGTAGCAGTGTTGGGAACTGAGAGGTGTTTGAGTTTGGGGCAGTTCCCTCATGAATGGCTTGGTGTTCTTCTTGTGGTCGTGAGTACTCAAGATTGTATCAGTTCTCACAGCAATGGATTAGTTTCTGTGAGAATGGGTTTTACCTTTTTTGCACTTGTCCGTTTCCCTGTTGACCTTCTCTGCCATGTTGGGATATAGCACCAAAGCTCTGGTCAGAAGCCAGGGCCATCCCCTTGAACTCCCCAGCATGAAGAACTTTGAGTAAATGAATTTCTTTTCATTACTAATTACTCAGTTTCGGGTATTGTTTTAGGCAACACAAAATTGACTAGCATCATCATTTGTAAAAATGTCTTATTGTCTAGTTTAATAGAAGACAGCTGGACTTTTACATTTATTTTTTTACAAAATCCCTCAGGATAAAAAGTGCCAATGTACTCAATACTAATATGAAACCAAACACACAATCCTCAAGTATAGTCTAGCCAAGAGGAGTAAAAAGAATGGCGGGGGGAGGAAAGGTGGTTGGTGGGATCTCACTTAGTGTGCACAATGTGAGGGTGTTCAGCATATGCCCTGGGTGAAGGGCTCAACTACAACTTGAACTTTACCTTAGAAATGAAAACAATGTAACCTAAACATTTGTATCCTCATATTAATATGAAATAAACAAAAGATTTCCCAGAAAACTCCATTACATATTTGTGAGAGGATGAGAGTAAATGGAGAAATTAACTAACATTTTAGTTTATTATAAAAATAGTTTTCATCTCATAGGAAAAGTCATAGGTCCTAGGGTTCCTTGTCCACACTTTGAGAATTACTGTTATTGGATAACTTCACTGTCAAGTTAATCTTTTGTTATGCTCTATGTTTAAGCCTCTTTTCATGTCCAACCATCTAAAGTTGAACTTTAGAAATTCAATGTATCGCCTATGATTTAAAAGAACTAGGTGACTCCTTACTAGCACTGCTATATTTTATGTATGTTAACTATCCATGAATAAAGAAATTTAAATGTAGGCAAATAATGGTTTCAAGTACTATAAGACCCGAGACACACCCATCTCGTATGCAATGTAAATTGAGCCCCAGATAAGTTGGGGTAAACAGCCAGACCAGAGGTCCCCAACCTTTTTAGGCACCTGGCACCAATTTTATGAAAGATAATTTTTCCATAGAAGGCTTTAGGTTTTCGTAAGGAGCCCACACCGTGGATCCCTCACATGAGCAGTTACAGTAGAGTCTGCGCTTCTATGAAAATCTCATGTCCCCGCTGATGTGACGGGAGGCAGAGCTCAGGACACCTCCCGATACTAGCAATGGGAAATGGCTGTAAATACAGATGAAGCCTTGTTCACTTGCCTGCTTCTCACCTCCTGCCATGTTTCTAACAGGCCACAGACAGGTACCAGTGTGTCTCCTGGGGTTGTGGATTACCGAGCTAGACAGACAGAAAGAATTAGACTATGTTTAGGCATCGATGTCTGACTTAATAAAAACATACATTGTTTCTCATCTATTGTCTTGTAATGAAAATTAACAGTCTAATAATTTTCTTCTATTTGTCTTATCTACCTGGATTTCTTTTTTAATAATCTGTAGACCTGGAGATATTGATTAAATCTATAAAAGCAACACTACTTTGTTGTCTAGGTTCCAAAGCCAATAAAATATTAGATATCCGTAATTCTTGCAATACTTTAAAATGTGTTGACTGTTAATATTAATTCAATTAGTTCATTTTAATTTGGCTGAAAGGAAGCCAACAGGTAGTAAGAGTGTTTTTAAGGCACTCAGTTTTTTTTAAGTTCTCTTCTGGGGTATGGGGGTTCTTTAGTTTTCTTAAGGCCGAATAGGCACTGGGGCTTTTAATTTCATATGGAATGCTTACAACTTATCTTCTATTACTATTGCTTCTTAGTTCTTTAATTCTTTTCCTTTCTAGTGTCCAAATCTGTCAAGTAAAAGTCTTTTTAGCAGAATTGTGATTTAGTTATAATGACAATAATTGTTTCAGAAGGGTGGTGGATAATTTTTAAATTGATATTTTGAAGGAAAGAACAAACAAAAAAATTATTTTAGGAACAAGGACTAGAAATGTTTTTCCAGTAAGATAGCAAACATTTTGGCAAAGAAAAAAGTAAAGAACAAAGATGAGTGTATGTATGTGTGCTTGCGGGCATACCCCAGTGTGTGAGCCCATGCCCTAATCTTTCCAGGAAAAGCTGACCCCAAAATGACTCTTCAAACTGTATTTTTCTGCCAGAGTGAAGAGGTTTTTGTAATGTTTTGGTAAAGCTGAAACATTGAATTATTTTCCAAATAGGACAGGGAAACAAAACCTGGGCCCTTTCCCGTGTTTGGAAGGGCTTGGTGTGGATAAAAAGTTTAGCAGGCACAACTGCTCAGCAGCCCCATGCTGGAAGCGTTTGCCTTTCTGTCAACGCCCACACATGGAGGTGGTCTTCTTTCTTTGGCATTTTCCTTGTTTAGGAGCTTTAGCAGAGTTTACTACCCAGTTTCAATAAATAAATAAGTATTTCCTGAAAATGGTGAATGCTAAAATTGACTTAAGATCTGTACATTTACAGAGAGCAAGCCATAAATAATTAGGGTCAATAGATGAATCGTTTAAAATTAATGAATCGTTTTATTTTTTTATTCTTTGCATTAGATGCATTTATTCCTGCTTTTAGACACTGATCTAAAGCTATGGTTGTCTGAAGTGTTTCTTCAAAATTAACAATAAGGCCTGAGTTTTCAGAAACATCCCACTTTCCAGTCAATCACTGAAATGCAATATTACATCATTAAGGCAAATTGAGCTCCAAAGTATGTATTAATTGTATGTATTAACTGATTATTTGGGACCCTATCTGATCTTGATCCATTCGTTTTGGACAATCAGTAGCAATCAATTATTGTGGCTAAATCGATCACAGAGCAGGCCATATCAATGGTTAGGGGTGGTCAAACTGAAGAAAGGGACAATAGTGATGTTTATTTCACATGTGTAGAAATAGGCAAAAGTATTAATAACTAAGAACTCTACTATGGGCTGAGACCCAGTACATAAATCTTCATGTGGGACACAGTTTGTGAAAAGGTTTTTCCTACTTGAGTTTTGGAGTTAGACTTGTATACAGACATTCTTTCTTTCTTTCTTTTTTCTTCTTTGAGACAGAGTCTTGCTATGTCACCCTCAATAGAGTGCTGTAGCATCACAGCTCTCAGCAACCTCATACTCTTAGTCTTAAGCGAATATCTTGCTTCAGCCTCCCAAGTAGCCACACATTGTCCTCCATAATGTCCAGCTATTTTGTTGTTGTTGTTGTTGTTGTAGTTGTAGTTATCATTATTTGGCAGGCCCGGGCTGGGTTTGAACCCGCCAGCCATGGTGTATGTGGCAGGTACCCTAGCCCCTCAGCTACAGGTGCTGAGCCCAGACATTATTTCTTGTCAGGGTATCATCTCTGAAAGCTGATATACAAAGTAGCTTTGTCTAGATACCTTGACCTAATGAGACCTTTCAAAGTGAAGCAAATACAATTTTTTTGTCATTTTGAAACTTCATTATGAAATAATGATAATGATATTTTTACTATAACATCTTAGTTAAGCACACATATTTTAAAAGACTTCTATTAATCAAAGAATATAAGAATATATATAAATATGATTGGTTTCATTCTAATCAACACTATAATAATGCCCCTGAAAGTGCCTAAAGAGGATTATGATGATATAAAATCAAATCATTTACTATCTAGAAGGGGGACAGATTTACCAATACAGAAAGTATCTGCCTCCAAATTTCCATTCTTTTTCTATTACTGGTTCTAATATTTAAATTTTATTTCATTGCTTATAGTATGTTCATTGTTGTCTGGTAAGATTAGAAAAAAACCTATTTTCAAATATTTTAGTTTCTCCCAATAAGAATATATCATGATGACATTAGGCTTGCTTTTACATACCGATGATTCTGAATTCAAATTAGGTTTCACCCATGGAAAAGCCAGGGAGATATGATGAAACAGCAAGTCCATAAAAAGCAAGAGCTGGAAGTTTAAATTGTAGCAGCTTTGGGATATGACTCAGAACTTAGAGGATAATGGAGTGGAGAAGAATTCTCTGGAAGATAATGACTGGAGAGAAATTCTGAGTCAAAGGCAGGCATTGTGTGAGTACATATTCAGATTTTGGATTTGAAAAGAGATCATTGTTTCACAGATTGAAAGGTGAGCCCCTGGTGTCCATCCCTAGCAAAGGAGAAATGAAGAAGCACATTTCTTCTTTAGGTTGCAGCACACAGTACCAATATAACCCCGGAATTCCTAAAATACAAAAGGAATTAGTCCCATGGATTGAAGCTACTTTTGTTCTCCAACCGGTACTGTTCATGGAGTTCCAGCAGGAAGGACTTCTACAAAATATTTCTTACAGTATCTTGTCCTTTATTTGACAGAAAAGGAAAGCATCTTTCCCCTGTGAATATAACCTTTGTGTTATTAACTGTTGGGACATGAAAAGGTGAAACAATGGATTCTTTCTTCTCTCCATGCCTTTTTTGCTTCGGTTAGTGGCATTTTTTTTTGAGAAAATTAGCAAACAAGTTTCCATGTTTCTAGATGTCTTGACGTTTCTTGATGTACCAAGGAATAATGTGATGAAATAATTGCAAGGCAGCCTTGCTCTGACCCTCACTTGCCCTCCAAAGCCGAGACCCAGAGAATGTGGCTCCTTGATAAGCACATTTCCTTTAATGCAAGTCTTCGGGGTCAGACAGGTGTATCACATGCACAAAACTGACTCTTAAGACTTCCCCCAGGAGGAGGGAGAAAGCTGGAGATGAAGGTCAACCTGGATCTCAATTTTCACCCTACAACAAACCACCCTCTTGAATGTGAACACTTACGAGTATTGAATATAGTATTAACTTTGCCCATGGCTTTCTAAACATAGATATCTTATGGAACCTAACCCTTAAGAAATGACAATGAATCTGAGAAACACCACTTTGGTGAATTAGTGGCACAGGCAGGGCCTTTGCTTACTCGGTTTGGCTGGTTGGAAGGCAACATGGTAGAGGGGCAGGATTTGGGTTCTGGAATTAGGAAGACTTGGAATTGAATTGGCCCTCTATTACTTAACAACTGCTAAGGTTAGTTTCTTATACTCTCTGAGTCCCACTTCCCTGTCTCTAAATTTTAGAATAAAGTTAATTTTAGAATAAAGTTAAAAATAATGCTCACTGATAGAAAGTCAAGTTAGGATCCACTGAATGCCATAATAAAGAACTTTCATTTTTTCTTCTTACCTTTAAGTGAAGATCAGATTCATAACAGAGAGGGGATGAAAATGCACAATGTCTTTTTGTTTGTTTCCCTTCAGAAATGGAGAAAGCTTGCCAAAAAAAAGAGAGAGAGAAGGTAACTGCTACTTTACTGAGGCAGGCATTATTATTTCTCCTGAGGCATGTAGGAATGGGGTTTATACTGAAAGTGCCCACCAGTTTTCTCACATACTCAAGAGACTAGACATGGGTTTGAATAGATTGTATGGCTTCCTTTTCCAGATTTCAGCCCAGCTTAACATTGTCTCAGTATCATCCTCCCTGATCACAAAATATTTTCCACATCAGTAACAATATTCAATAGTTCTCAATGAGAAATGAGCCTCTGGTTGGGTAACTGCACCTTGTTCTATCCTAGAACTGAGACCTGGTGACAGCGCTGGGCCCTGATGCAATACCTCAGCTGCTGCCTCTGCCACCAAGGCAAGTCTTCACAAAGATTTTCCTACTTGGTAAGTCTTTCCACCTCCTGTATTGTACCAGAGAAGCCAAAATAAAATTAAAATGAAGATTGTCATCAGGAAGGTCTTAGGAGTAAGTGTATGTCCTCTTTTGGGGTGATCCATCCTTAAAACAATTGAAGCCAAATAAAAATCATACTTTGAATTAAATCGCATTTCTCCCAACCTGCAGTCTGCAAAACACAAGCTGAAGTACAGTCTTAGACAAGAGAGAAATTTTTGGAACCAGCATTTAATTTAAAAGACCATTAAGTTTTGTCTCATTGGAAACACAGAAGATGCTTAAATGAATTTTTCAATATGTAGATAAATGTTTTACTATCGGAGTTCCTTACAAAAATTGGTAACTCATTAGGAGTGTTCAGAGGTACTATAAACAGACAGCAAAGTACCTCCCTCTGGAATATTTCATGGTTCAGTCATCAAAGAAAAAGTCATAAAATCTACTTGCAGTAAAACAAGATCAATTTTTTTTCTTTTAGCATGGCTGGTATCTATTAGATACCTCATATGTGGGGAAAAACATTACTGGTTCTTGAATCAGGCATATCTGCGAAGTTTGGTGAACAAATATGAAATGGTAAAGCGTTTCTGTGTTTTATGGTCACTGTTTTCTGGACTGACCAAGCGAAAACGATCTTGGTCATTTAAGAAGTTCATCTTCTGTTTCTCACAACACCCAGAGTCATGTGTGGTAAAAGCTTTGCTAATGATCCACAAGAGGTAGTTTGTCTAGTGCTTTGTTTTAAGGAATGACCAAGATTATGTTTTTGTTTTCCATATATTATACCTAAAAATTCTAATGTTAAATAAAAGTACAGACAAAAATGAGTTGGTGCTACAAATATGTGAATTGATAGGGCATTTTCTGGACTTTGTCATTATGACTGTTGCATACAGAGAGAGCCAAGGCCTCACACCAGAATGTCAGTGGGGTAGGGTACAGAGCCAGGGACAGAGGGCAGACAGCCCACTCTGGCACACCTGGAGTAGATTACACCCGCGGGGTTTTCCTTTCCTCCTATCCAGAACGCTTTGGTAATGTGCTCGCCACAGTACATGACAGAGCAGGGTAAAACTGGAAATTAATCACCCAGTGCTACCCAGGCAGTTCATTAAATGTAATTGACAGCCTCCTCTCTGCATTGCTAGATGGCTGAAAGTCAAGTAGTTGCACATCAAAATGTGATATTTTTTTCTTGCCTCTTGGCACGGGACCTTTATCTGTCATCATTTCATGTCCTCAAAGGCCTGAGAGAAGCTGCCATCCTTGGGCAACAAAGGATGCCATGCAAAGCAGCTCAGAACTTGAGTTATTTCAACAGATGCTGTTTTATGTTTTGCCAAAGAATGGCCCCTTTTATTTCTGCCATGAATGCAGTCTTTCTTTCAGTTTCTAAATGTTTTCCAGTATTAAACCTAATCCTTATCTGTCATTCTTTTTGGATGATAGGCTTTCCCTTTGCCTTTGGAACCAGTGTAGCCTTCACCATGCAAAATATGGATTTGCAAAGACATGAAAACTCCGTGTTCTTCACCTTCCTGCTAATTTTTTATGGCTGGAGGAGGCAGAATGACTGGGCAAGGTCAGAGTAGCTGAGCCCAGTTATTCCAAATCTAAGAAAAAAATGTGGAGATTGAAATGGACACTTTTACCCTATAAAGATTCTCAGCCTATGGGAATAGAAAGATTAGCAAAGGGAGCTGGCTGGGGAAAGAACTATAATAAACAAAGCGAGCTCAGAGCAATTTCTTTCTGTGTTTATTGTCACAGAACCAGGAAGGGCCGATGAAGGTCAGAATTGATGCCATTCGTTGTCTCTCTCTAGAGAGAAAAAGGAAGCATCAGGAAGAGCTCTCCATAAACCCAAAGCATATCATAGCAAAGATGGTCTTCACCACCTTTATAGTTTTGCCTCAGAGAGTCCTCCTGATAAAAGGGATTGAGAATTGTTAATGCAAATTGCTTTGATAAACTGTTGAGGGTTATTCTGTTTTTTGTCACAAGTTGAATTGTTTGAAAGCACTGCCCTAGAGATTTGATTTTCTGTAATGTAATTGTAATGGCTTACGTTGGGGCCGGCAAAGGGCTAGACTTTAAAACTGGAACTTGGTCCATTGTTTTCCCTCAGAGCACTTGAAGTTTGTTTGTTTGGTCTGTTCGTTCTGTGGCTGTTAGGATTCAGGTCTTTGTTTCTAGGAGCAAAGCCACTGTGCGGGATAGAGTGGCAAGTTCCCAGCTAGAGTGGGTTCTGTATATACAACAGCAGCAGTGAGGAAAAGGAGAATGCAGTCGAAGGTAAGGAGGGCAAAGTATCAAAGAAAATATTCACGGGCTTTAGGGATTTTTGCCCAGTCTCTTTTGTTTTCCTTTTCCGTCCCTGGTTGGAGTTATTAAAATATCCACTGTCTACATGTCTATTCTGCACAGAAGAGGAATCTATGAAGAAAACAAGAAAACACGAGCCCATGTGGAGGGTAGATATAGATGCTTTAGAGCATTGCGCAGTTACTATTTCTGATCATAGGCCTAGAAATTACCATCTGGGCAATCAGACTTTTGCATTAACATGCAATGTTGGCTAAATCTACAAGCAGCTGGCTGAGCACTATTTAAACTGGGTGCTGAGATAGGAGTAGGCCCTGACAAGCAGTAGTTAGGGACACTCATCTATTCTACCCATGTCAACAGTAATGATACTGTAGTTCTCTGCATAATGTGGTCCTTTTGCTGTGTTTTGACAGGCTAGTTGTTATTCTGTCTGTATTATTGGAACTACATAGACTAGACATTGATGTCCATATATGCATATGTATGTGTTTACATGGCTGTATGTATTTAGGGAAGCATTTACCAGAGCCAGTCCTTCATATTTATTAAGTACATATGTACACTATTAAAATCACCTTAGTGGGATGTAGAAGAACAGGAAAAACAAACTGCAAGCACACCAAGTCCAGAAGAAGGCGATTCACTTCTTTTTCAGACCCTCATTCTGTGTTGCTGCCAAATGGCTTTTAGAGACCAGACAGCATCTACTATCATTTCTAGGTCTTTAATTTCAGTGATTCCACCATTCTTAACAGAAAACAAGTAGACCATTAAAGACACATGGACTGGATTAGTGGGGCCAAGCATAAGCTTTGGTGTCAGATTTGCTTTAAATACAACTGAAGTTTCTGACATTTCAACATTTGGCGACCCTGTGGAATTTATTCAATTGAGCTTCAGTATCCTCATCCTTTCTGCATGTAGAAAATGGGAAACCATAATAAAGATCTTTTTGATGGGGTTGTTACATGGATTGAATGTGGAAAGGCAGCTAAAGTGTTTTGAAGAAATCATGGTAAAGAACAATTACAACAGCTGCCATTATGTTGGTACTTATAGGAACAAGGAGAACTGGGAAAATAAGTCAGCAAAACTGGATTCCTTGGCACTACCTGCTTGGTTTGAAAATTGTTGATGGCTGGACTTTCCCCATTCTGGGGAAAAGTGAGGCTGTGCCATTTTTGGTACAATATAAAAATAAACAATGAGATCCTATGTATAAATCATTAGATTTATAATAATCTTAATCATTTTTATAAATTAACCCAGGGTTTGGGTGAAATAAACATGTGCTCTTTTTTTAAATTAAATAATAGCTTTGTATATTAATGCATTTGTGGGATACAGTGTGCTGGTTTTATATACAATTTGAAATACTTTCATCAAACTGGTTAACATAGCCTTCACCGTACTTTCTTAATTGTTGTGTTATATTTACAAGGATAAATTTCCAAGCTATTAAGTGTAGAGTATAAATGTCTTAACATGTGCTCTTATTGAATCATTTCATTAGAACTAAAGATGTGTGCATGTGTGTGCTCGTGCACATGTGTCTGTGTGTGTGTATAAAATCATTTTAGTATTTGAATTGGAAGTCAGGAGGTTCATCTTCAGGTACAGGCTCTCATACTAACTTTCAGTGTCATAGTAGATAAGTTACTTAATCTTTCTTGTCTCAGTTGACTTCTTGGTACAATTAAGGCTTTAACTGTTAAATTGTCTCATCTCTAACACTGTCTTAAAATTCTATGACTTTGTCAAAATGGTTTCATGAATGATAAGCTGGGATAACTAGAATGAATGTCATTCTCACTTGCTTCAGTGTTTCTCAAATTAAAATGGGAAATCTCAAGAGCCCAGACAATGTCAACTCAATCTGCCATCTCACGACCTCTTGGCCAAGAGTTGTCCCTGTTCAAATGCCCTGTCCCCTCCATCTCTGTAGTCAGAAATCCAATTATTCACTGTGACCCAGCTAGGTGTCAAACACTGTTCTTGATGGTGGAAATCCAAGATAGAAAACCCATTTTCCTAATGAGGAAGAATCATCATATTTATGTTGTTTTAAATGCTAGGCAAGCACACAGGAAAAACTTCTAAACATTCCTGGTAAGATCTGGTAAATTTACACACAGGTATCTCTGGTGATGTGTTTTAGAGGATGTCTAAGAATTGATTTGCTAGATAGGTGATAAAAGGATAAGGTGATGAAGGGACAGTGGAGGTGACTAAGCAAAGGAAAAAAATATATGTAAAGCTACAAAGAAGAGGGAACCTTGATGTATTCAGAGAACAAAAATGACTTAGTTTCTGTGGAAGTGAAATAGAGCACATTGGTTAAGAGGTCAGACTCAAAAGTCAAATGGTCTAGGTTCAAATACTGGCTCTGTCACTCAGGTGAAATCCTGGGAAAATTATTTAACTTCCCTGTTTCAGTTCTTTCTGCTGTAAACTAAGAATGGCAAGGTAATACAAGGATATATGTTTGGAACATTGTCAGTAAATGTTAGCAATTTTTTTAGCATTACACAGAGAGAGTCAGGGAGACAATTCAGCAAGCAGATGTAGGAGACAGTAATGTGACCCCAGTAAGAGGCGCCTGTCGGCCTTATCAGAGAGAGTCTCTGGCATGCTTATGGGGCTTTGTCTCTGGCATGCTTATGGGGCTTTATGCTGGAGAGTCTGGCAGTCATATTCATAGTTTTGTGGCAGGCAGATTAGCAAAGGACAGTTTGGAGGAACAGAGTCCTTTTATGAAAACAGTAAGAGGGAAGAAATATTCCAATGTTCTACCCTAAGTGACTGGATGAGTTGTGACCATCAAAGTTGTTATGGGAAATATAATAAAGTCAGTTTTGCTGAGTCATTGGGCAATATAATGAATTCAGTTTTGCTGAGTATAAAATGTCTGTGGGACTTTTGCTGGAGGTGTTCAATGAATGCTTGGACACAGAGCAGCGTTTCTGCAGAAAGTCTAGAATAGTGCTGTCCCATGGGCCCTAGCATGAGCGTCAGAGACAAACCAGCTGGTAACTATGCACATGTTAGTATAAACAGTTGACATATCTTAATCACATATTTTACTTAGCACAATATGTATAAAATGTTATTTTGTTTGCAATACAAAATGATTAAGATATGTTCTCACTAAATCTTAAACTGGGTGTGTACTCTATACTTAGCACATCTTAAGCCACCTGTCAAGGGCTCAGTAGGTCACATGCAGGTTGAGGACTACCATATAGGACAATGCCATTCTAGAATATGATATTAGAGGGGATTTATACATTTAGCATTTAGTATCAAATAATTGAAAACCTCTAGGCACTGTGTACAGTAGCTGAAAATTCGGTAATGAATGATACAGTTTCTTCTTCTTTGAACTTAGAAGTTTTGGGGGAATAGCACTTCTACTGGCCTTAAAGTTCTTTCTTTGTAAATTAGATAAAGGTACAATCTCTGGGCAGAGTTGTCCCACACCAGGGAATACAGAGCACAGGTGACATTTCTATCCCTGTGCATCCCCTCCTACCATCAACCTGTTCATAGGACAAGCCATACAGTCATAACTAGAGATCCATCAGGGATTACAAACATTAAAAACATCAACATTTAAAAAATAGGCTGAGGGTTAAAATGGAGGAAATTCATGTCAAGGGACGTGGCTGTTTAAATATCAGGAAATTCTCTGAAGTGATGACTTCTAAGCTGAGACCTGCAGGATGACCTAAAATAAGACCAATGGAGAGGTGGGTGGGAATCACAGGAGATGTGACAGGATACGTTTGAAAGCACAAAGGCAACAGCCTCAGGAAAGTCACAAAACTATGCCAGCTTCCAACCACACGTGGAGAGGAGGAGGCAGGATGTGAAGTTCCAGAGTACGGGGGCTTCTCTGCAGGTGGGATTAAGGCAGAGCCCTGGAAAGCAGAATATCAGTGGTGGACAGCAAGAGGATTGGTGTATTTCTGCTGTATTTCTGACTTCCCTAGCTTCCTGCCATCCACCACTGATAGTGTGAAATCCAGAAATGAATGAAGATGTAAAAAGCAACTAGCAAGAGAAGGAATTCACTTTTCCAAAGGAACCAGCAATGTATCAACGACAGCAGGAAAGCCACGGCTACAAACGCTGAACAGTGGCAGAAGCATCAGTTAAGGAGGGCGGCACTGAGGACCTTGGGGAGCACAGTTGTGAGACAAGGAGTAGAAAGCAAACTGTAGCGGTGGGAGAACAAATGGAGCGCGAGGGCGAGGGGGTGTTTTACAGAAAGCTGACTGCTGGGAAGCCGGGAAGACAAGGCTCTGATGGAAGGAAAGGCAAACACAGAAAGTGCAGTGTGGTGAGGACTCTTTGCATTTTGATTTTGCTTTTGTTGTCATTCACTGGATACCAGCACATCTCTAAACTTTGTGTTCCCATTGTTCCCTCTCCAATGCTGTCACCCAGAGTGGAGAAATGACCTGCAGAAAGCACAGATATCTTGGAAAATGGACACGTGAGTGGAAGGTGTTACAAGATCCTCGTTGCTAATGTACTGCATAAGTGGGGCTTTTTGGTTGAATGGGGGAAGCTAGATATGCAGGGCCAGGCATCAGGGGCCTCAGGGGAAGGGCTTAGGCACCGCTCGCTCTTTCTTTCCTCTCCACCAGCATTGTCCTCCCAGGTGTGAATGAGATCATTACTTTCTTACTGGGCATCTGTGAAGCATCTATGACAACAATGGATTTACTGAGAATTTACTATGTGTAGAGACTTTTCTCACTTTTGGACAGGTATTAGCTCATTTGATCTTTCCTAAATCTCCAGTGGGCATGTGCTATTATCTCCCGAATTCAGTAATGAGGAAAATAGAGAGGGATTAAGAATGTTAACCAGAGTTGCGCAGCTGTGTCAGTTGGGCATGAGTCTCGAAAGTATGCCCACACTCACCGTGCTGCCGGCCTCCCTGCTAGGATCACTCAGTAAACCAGAGGGTGCTCTGTAGTCCAGCATCATGCTGTGCTGCCACCTTAGTCAAAACTCTGCCTTGAAGTTCTTCCCAGATTACCCCCAAGCCTCCCAGCACACGGATTCCATCTTATCATTGCACTTCCTTTGAGTTATTTGTGTTGCTTCCATTAGATACTGCAGTCTGGTGTTCCCCATTTTGTTTTTGTGGGTATTTACCCACAGGTTGATTAGTCTTGGTTGAGTGCTTGGTACACCTAAGGCCCTTTCCAAACCTAATTGCTTTTATCACCCTAGGCTATTATTTATTTATCTTTCATCATTTTAATTAGAAGGTCACATGCAGTCGGTTTCTGTGCTGGTGTGGCCTCAGCTTCCTAATCATGGCTGGATGGAGTGCCTGTTCTCCTCCGTCTTACCGTTTCCTTTTTCCATTTAATTCAGAAAATGTTGATGAGATGACCAAAGGTGCCTGGCCATTTGCCAAGTGTTACAGAAAACATGGAGAAGGTATCATCACTGTTTTGCAGACACCTACGTTCCAAAGGATCTCATCAGAGTATAAGAGCTCTTCCAGATAATTAGTAATTGGTCCTTACAGCGCCCCTGGGAAGTACCTGGGTATGCAAGAAAGATACACAGAGAATAAATGAGCTTTTCCAAAGTGCAAGACAATTTCCTCCTCGGTGATGGGGGCAATTACAGTGATCCACTTTATAGGGGTGTCAATTATTCAAAATCTAAAAGCCCTGAGAATTACAAACCTCACTAGGCATACATACACATGGCACACTTGTATTGTACTTAATTGGCATTCTCCTTTCCCTTGCCCTGCTTCCTGCAAATCACACCACAATGACACCCGTGGGCTTACCTTTGGTCCTGGTTATTGACATGGCGCCTGCCTCCCTGCATCAAAGAGCTGCTTGCATCACACCAGAGGATAGAAGAACAAACCTGCCAGGTGTTGATGAGCCCACGACAAGCAACCTAAATGGGATTCTGACAGGTCTTCACAGCCTTCTACATAAGCATAATGAAACAACACGGAATACACACTCAGTAAGCTACAAGCAAAGCAGAAAGAAGAGTAGGAGGATAAAGGGAAAAACAACAGATTGATCTTGCTCAATGAGAGGAATTGCAAAAATCCATCTGGATGGCGCAGGGCACAGTGAAATGTTCCAAATGAGCTCCTGTTAACAATTGTTCCAGTGACCCATCTACCTCTGGGAACTACCGTATCTCCTCTCTCTATCTTCCTCTACCCACCTCACTACCTTACTTTCATCTTTTTATTTGTAATTGTCCCATCTCTCTGATGAATTGAAATTGTGAGCTTCAGGCAAGGAATGCATCCTATATGTTATTTTGAGTCAATTAAATATGACAGACAATCATACAAACAAAACCACCATTTCTGTTCCCCCACTTTTCACAAGTAGAATTGCTCATGCATTTCATTATTAGTGTATTTGCCATTCGACTCTTTTCATTTTCTTTGTTTTAGCACTTCTTTATTCTGCTGTCTAATTCATGCAACAGCTATGAGAGTACTTGTTCTTGCATAGACTAGAAATAGTTTGCTACAGAGGTAGTGGCAGGAGTCCCCTCCATGATATAAATGTAAATAACATTTCTGAATAAAAGAACTTTCCTATGGTCCCCACTGACTACACCTAAATCTCTGAGTCCCTAAAGATATGTGGGACAGGAAAGTCTACAGGCAAAACTAAGGATAAAGATAAAGAAGAAATCAATCATTAGTAGAGCCAGAAGCAAAATGAAAATTGATTATTAACACTGTTTGCACACATATCTTTCAAAATATAATTCAAACCATTCTTTAGACTATGAGGCCCTTACTCAAAAAAAAAAGCCTCTACCTAATACTTTTCCTCCCAAATATATGCAGTGACATGGTCTCAACCTGGATCCCTTTGAGGGAAGATGAATGCCAGTGCTATTACCTCTATAATTTCCAGATGTGATGAAATAACTAAAACATATCATCCCTCCCCACTGAAGAAGAGACAGAAAGAGTCAGATAAATTAGAGCCAAAAGGTCTTGGGACAATAACACAAACTCTTCCAACCTAAGTAACTAGAAAGATTTCATGTTTTTCATTAGTCAAATGCCTGCCACATGATCATAAACCTGACCCCTGGTTGATTGCCTGCATAAAGGAGAAATTGGTTCAATGACCAAGATGGAAGTGGTTATATTTGTCTTAGGAAAATGAAGAGTGAGCTCACACATTTTAATTCTAAAGCTGCACTGGATAAGAAACCCTGAAAATGCAGAGCAAGTTATAAATACAGCAAGAAATGATTTCCAGGATTCTCTTTCCAAGCAGAAAGCATTAAAGTAGCTGGAAAATCATCCATTGTAGAGCTAAACAAAGCTGCATCCTCTCTCATCCCTTTCCATTAAGTGAGAAAATAGAGTGCACCAACCAAAGAAATCAACCATAACTCTCCTCAGCAAGCTTAAGGAACATTCTCAGCAGCTCAGGTCATTTATATCAAACAAGAGGAAATTTCGAGAATTCAACCCAGAGCTCATGGTGGTATCAACAGCGGATACAGACAGCATGCAATTGGGAGAAGTCGGTCTCAGAATACACTTGTCATAGCCATTGTGAAAACACTCTGTCGTGCTGTTAAGAAACACCTCATTATGAGAAGGAACCCTGCCTTGGGGTGGTTGGTATGAACAAACACAGTGTTTAAACTTTGCAGATTAATGCTTACCTGATATTTTGTACAATCATTTTAATGACAGGGTATCATAGGAGCTATGAGAATGCAGAAAACAAGAAATCAATTAACACATGTAATAGAAATGCATAAAACATAAATTTAAAATAATCAGCACCAAGCTACCACATAGTTTTGTGCCTGAATTATCCAATTGAAGCATTTACATATATTAAGTTACTCTCGGTTCTCCATATCCTTTTTGTGCTGTATAAATCTTGTAAAGGAGGTGCCTGGGGCATTTTCACACTATTTATTCATTTATTTGCAAGATGTCTCTTGCATATAGTCTCCAAATAGTTACTGGTATTGTGTTTGGGTCTCTGCACTTGGCAATATTTCACATTGGGCCCTTGGATATAAGAAAGTAAGTGAGGGATTATTTTAACTTTGGGGGATGTTATGACTACGTGCAAGGGCAAAACAGCATGAGTTTAATTTAATGAATTTCAGTTAGAAAATAAAAGATTAAAGGATGATATGGTTCCAACATTTTAAACTCATATTCTGATTTATGTCCCCAAAGTTACTAACATAGTATTACTATTGGGTATAATATCCCATTATGACATTATCCTTGGCTACGATTGATAACGATAACATTTCAAGGTAGTTTTATAGCCAGGTAATATGTTTATAGGCCCAAACATGGCTATAGAGGAAAAATTCCGATTTCTTTGGTTTCATTTTATTTTCTAATAAGAGGCCTCCCAGGACTCATTGGGCCCTTGAGAGCTCCTGTTTGCTTCCTGTTGCCTGTTGAGAGTTGCCTGTGTCTAGCCGCTCCCTCCATTGCTTCTCTAATGATATTCAACTAAACGTCTCCAACTTATTCACAGTAGTGCATTCTCCGTACTGTAGTGTTTTATGTGGGTGGAAGGATGAGATAAACAGGATAACCAATGTCACATAGGCAGTTAGCTACCGAGTGGAACAAAAGCTTGTAGTATTTAGGGAACGGACTTGGAGTCAGTCTCAGTTAAGAGTGGCTTTGATACCCAAGGTCTGTGGTGGGACTTCACATATGTTACGTAATGCTGTATAGCTTGGGATAGCTCCCTCTGGGTCAGGTGGCCCTATGTCCTGCTTCAGTCTTTCTTTTAAGATGATTTGGTAACAGAGATATTGTTTTTTAAGTAAACAAATGAAGAAATCCATTCTTCCATAAAGAGAAGGGAACTTCCACTCCCAAGTATTTCCTGCAGAGATAAACACACGTCCACTGAGTTTAGGTACCAAGTTAAAGCAAACTGGGAGTTTTGGTCTTATCCTCCAAGAATAATTGAAAATACTTGAGGCTCTCTGCACGGGGTGATCTCACAGGCCTTTTCACCCATACCTCTGTGGTTATGGCTCTTCAGAAACCGCCAACACCTTGGAAAGATTTCAAACCATATCTTTTCAACAATGACCTGAATTTCCATGGCCTCTCTATGACAGCAGCCAAGTAATCTGGCCCGGAGTTTTGTTCCATGCCTGAACTCACTCTGTGCGGATAAAGTGAAACCCATCCTGCTTGCCTGTTTCTGTACCCTGTGCACTCCACAGGGAATTCCTCAAGCTCAGGACAGCTCCCACTCAGTACTACTCTGTCTCTAAGTGCCACATGGCATCCTGGCTACCATCTCCAAGGCTGTGTATCTCTACCCCTCTTCCTTGAAAATTAGTTCCCCGCCCAATTTAGTAAGATTGTCTAGTTTTGTTCTAGTTCTTAAATGTACTCAAACTAGAAAGAAATATTTCTTTTTCTGTATATTTATCAAACAAAAGTTTTTGTGTCCTAAAAATTGTTCTGGAGATATGTGTGATGTTTTTCTGTTACCCTCTCCTTCCTCCTGACAGGTGTCTCTGTTCTAAAGCACACAGCACACTGCAGTGTAGTGGGAGAAACTGATTAGGTGTTATAAGCTCTAGATCAGGTGTCTTCAAACTATGGCCTGCGGGTCACATGCAGCCTTCTTAGGACATTTATCCCACCCACCCTGTGTTTTTGCCACCACTGCCTGTCCTGCTTAGCAGCCAACTCGTCCCGGGGCCCACAGTCCGGCCCTCCAATGGTCTGAGGGACAGTGAACGGGCCACCTGTTTAAAAAGTTTGAGGACCCTGGATCTAGATCCAGCCCTGAACTAACTACCTCTTTGTGTTTAAGCAAATATTTAACACCTCTTTGAACTGTGGGTTCCTCACTTTGAGAGCAAGAAGATACAGCATGTGTTGCATGGGCAATACACATAAAAGAGTTTGGAGAAATTTTAAAGGTCAGATTACAAGTATTGAGTGGATTTTGACATAGAGTGGTATATGGCAGTTCTAGAACAGTAAATGCTTTTCATTTTGTCCTTTTTTTTTCTCCTTCTTTCTTCTTTCTTTTGACACGTCCATTTATTCAACCTTCTTGAGTCAGTAAGTTCCAGCTGTATATCAGGTAAATTATAAATCCTGGGTGTTAAAGATTGATAACACAGGTCTCTGTCCTTAAACAGCTTATGATCCCACAGCAGAGACACATTGTACCACTGATTATCCTATGAAAGCTCTGACAAGGGCTTCTAAATGGGTTTTCAGCATCAGACAAGAGTTCCTGAATGAAGTAATGTTTCAAATGAGGTTTGAAAGAAAGTTATACAGGAGATAACAAGTTGAAGAAGTAAAGAATATCTCCATTAAAAAAGAGTACATACAAATGCCCAGGGTATAAATTAACAGGGTTATTTGGGAAATCAAATCAGTTCCAGTGAGTTTAGGAGAGAAAAGGGCAAAGAATGAGGCTAGAATGATGGTCCAGTCTTTTTCAAGTCATATTTAAAACAGCCCCATTAATGAGTGGGCAAAAGACATTAATAGAAACTTTTCAAAGAACATACACTAATGGCTAACAAACTTATGAGAAAATGTTCAATGTCTCTAATCATCAGGGAGATACAACTCCACACCACAATGAGATACCACCTAACTCCAATGAGAATGGCTCATATTAAAAAGTCCCTAAACACCAGATGCTGCCATGGATGTGGAAAGAAAGGAAAATTTATACATTGTTGATGGGCCTCAAAACTGGTAGAAACTCTATGGAAAACTGTGTGAAGAGAAATTAAAGAAGGCCTACCATTTGATTCAGCAATCCCACCACTGGACATATACCCAAAGGAGAAAAGGTCATTTTATAAAAATGATGTCTGCCCTTGGATGTTTCTAACAGCACAATGTACAATCACAAAGACATGGGCACAACCTAAGTGCACACCAATACATGAATGGATTAAGAAAATATGGTATACACATACTGTGGAATACTACTGAGCCATAAAAATGGGGGCCTATCAAATGGTATCTTTTGTGACAACGTAGATAGAACTAGAAACTATTCTTCTAAGTGAAACATCACAAGAATGGAGAAGCACACATATGTACTCAATACCAAATTGGAATTAACTGGTCAACACCCACGTGCACATGTGAAGTAAATCTCCATGAAAATCAAACTGGGGTTGAGGGAGGAAGGGATGGGCAAATTCACACCTATTGGATATAGTGCACATTATCTGGGGGAAGGGCATACTTATCACTCTGACTCAAACTGTACAGAAAAATAAAACAAGTATGTAAACAAAATGTACACCCCTTAATATTGTGAAATTTTAAAAACATAAAAAAACTCTTTATCTTTATCCAAGGCTTAAGCCAGTGGTTCTCAATCTGTGGGTCATGACCCACAAGAACTGTATGAAAAGGCCATAACATTAGGAAGGTTGAGAACCACTGGCTTAAGCAAACAATGAATTGTTGTTGTTTAAGGAGATGCCTTAGATGTATGTGGAAGTTGGGGATCAATTGTTATATAAATAGTTTCCATTTTGAGATAATCTAGATTTATTCTATATTTTGCCCCAAAATATAAATTAATTGATTAGATAATGTCCTTCAAAATGATTTAAGTGTTAATCCACGGTAATATGAGAGCAATTTGAGTTGTTGAAAATTGGTGGGTTTTTAAGGGTATGGCTTGAGCGAATGATTTGATTAAAATCCAAATGTGAGAAATAGAACTTCACACTCTAAAACCATAGACACAATGGTCATTAAATTGTACCTGTCAGAGTAGTCACAGTCACTTATGTCATTAACCGAACAGTTACGGTGACTAACCTAAATGATCGTGGATGGCATTTGTTCTACAAGAATTGAATTTGAAATATTTTCATCAAACTGGTTAACTTAGCATTCATGTCATTTTCTTAGTTATTGTGTTAAGACGTTTATATTCTACTTTTAGAAAGATTCACTTGTACCCTTGTGAGATAAACCATAGAGGACTGGACCCCATGATTGCATTAATGTACACAGCTATGATTTAATAAAAAAAAAAAAAAGAATGAATTTGAAAAACATTTGTAATGACTATGAGTAAAGACACATTACTTTTCACTTTATAAAATATTTAATTCTCAAATAATTTCAAAATAAAATATAATGAAAACTGACCCTCCAAAGATGATGATGATAATGAAGTATTAATCATGATAAGATTAGGGTACATCACAATGGTTTAGCCAGTATGTCCACTCTGCTATGTCTGTTTCTAAGATCTCCATATTTTATAGCTGTGCTAATGGTAAAAACTAATTTATGGCAATTAATTTATGTTCTAACTAAAAGTAAACCAGTTAACAATAGGAAGTTTTCAAGGCAAAGGGTTTTAATTATTGCTGTTTTATTAAATACTTGTGATTTTTATCAAATTTTTCCTATCTTTGTTTCTATACTGTATTGGTGACACTGACATTGTTTTATTAACTCAACAATGTAGATTTGTTATATGCTCTATATGCAGACACACTTGCTTTCTCCTTTTCTTTTCCTCTTCTTTCTCGACTTTATTCTTCTTTTGCTATGTATTACATGTAACATTTTTAAAAATATTTTTCCGATCTAATCTTTGGCACTAGTTGTGACAAGCTTTCAGAAATCGTTTCAAAGTCTCCTCTTGATTATTTTGGTATACAGAGTTCCACCCCAAGGGAATTAATTTCCTGACCTCTCCTGACTCTTAATAACTAACACACCCACTCTAACTCACATCTATCCAATTAAAGTTTATTCATAATCTTTGAAAATTATTTGAAATTACTTGAAAATATTTGTCTTCTATTTACGTAGGAAGAGCAACCTAGGTTCATTTCCTGGCGTTTCGTTTTTCAGGTTAAATTGAACAATTTCTGTGTCTTACATTCCAAGAAACCTGCAATAGATAATTGCATGACTTTTCAAAACCAGATATCCATGTGGAGGTACAAAACGATTATTCATTTGAGACCAGTACATATAATGCATAGCTATAAGAATCTTATACTTTTCTGTAACGTAATTAGTAATAACATTAAATCCAAAGGTCTTTATTTGTTTATAATAACAAGTATTTTTACCATGATCTTTCTTGTTGAAACCATGTTCAGTTCTCTGTAATTTATGTTTTAGCCTCTGTAATGTTAGCAAGATATTAATATATGCATGAAGAGTTGTAGTGAACGTAATTACAGTGGCAAAATGATAAACACATAACTATTTTGCCTGGTAATATTATATATTTAACAGGTTTATTTGTTCAACAGTTCTAACTTTAATTATATTTTGCCATTTGGGATTTTTAGACATATAACAATCATAGCTCTTCTCTGGCTATTAGTCTAAGAAGATTGCATTCATTATAAAAATAATCCATATTTGTTTATTTAATTTTTTTCCTGAATGTTTTGCAAGTGAACTAAGAGATGATAACTTTCTTTGCTGCTAGTATTATGTGACTCATTTGAATGTTAAATCATTCCCTATCCCTACCTGTGGCAGGGAAAGAGGCTAAACAGGGTTTTGTCCCCAGGCCTGCTCATTCGTAGGGACTCTGCTGTATGCTTTCACACAAACCTGGGACTGGTGCTCAAAATCCTGGTTCCAGATCACTTTGAGAATCTCAAATGCTCTGGGAACCATGCTGACAAAAAATACACGGGCAGTTGCTCCTGAGGCTGACAAATAGCTGCATAGGCCTGTCTTCAGAACTGCCAGGCTCAGGCTTTTTGTGCTCACTCAATGGCAAAATAATGTCTCTGAAATTATACCCTGTCACAGAGTGGACAGAAGATCTGTGTCAACCTCGAGAAAGTGAGTTTGTAAGCAACGTGAGCTCATGTGACATCAGGGAAGGTTTGAGGAAATGTACTGATGGCTCTTTTGCCAATTAGCTATTACCTGATGTGTTCGTTATTTTGTTGCTGATGCAGAAGGCCATGAAGACTTCAGTTCCAAAAACCTTTTATTCTGTTTTTCACATCCCTAGATGCTTATTCAGGAATCTACCTCTGTCGTGCTCTTTGAGCTAAGCCAAATGATTTCTGCAATGAATTCTTCTGATAAATGTAGATGTCTCCCCCGTCCCCTGATCTGGCCTAAAGATTCATTTTATTTGGCTTGCATCGTGTTGCTGTTGGAAGGATAACTGACATGCATCAGGTACATAGATCTTGAGTGTTCAACTTGATGAACTGGACTTATGGGTATAGCCACATAATGACCTCTCAGATCAAGAAGTAGAACATCTCTGTCTCCCCGAAGGCTATCATGTATGTGCTGCAGCCACAGGGTAACTTGAGTAGGTTTTCTGTTTGTTTGTTTGTTTTAATAAGAGCAGATTTAAGGTTAAAAAGACAGTGGCAACTTTTTGAAAAGATGTTATTAGTTTTATTATTTGGGCATAAAGGTGTTCAAGTGTAACTGCTTTCTCCTGAGGAACAGAGCTGCAAAGAACATGTTGGTGGAAGAGACAAAAGTTCTTTGTCATTTATAGAAAAGCATAAAATGTGTTAGATGCTCAAAATATAAAGATTAAAAAAATGAAAAAACACTGAAGATCTTGCCCTGTGGGAGCTTGGGATTATGTTCTGTTGGCCTCTTATTTTAACTATGGTTGTAAATATGGGTGTGTGAGTATTTGTGCATGTGTTACCCATACACACACCCAGAGCTTTTATTTATTCCATTTCTGGCCATATGTAAAACTAAAAAAAGATCAGATGATGTCTTCATCACGTTGAACCAGATCAGTGGCCTTAATAACTTCCTTCCGTACCCAGGCATGAGGTTAAAAGCCACATATAAAAGCCAGCAGGTCACCAAGCATGTTCTGATAGTTGTACTCTGGCTTCTCTGGTTTACAGCCTAATATCGTGTAACTGGCTTCTGCCTTTTTGCCTGCATTTTTAGACCGGTGCTTCATTTGTACCATCTGCTTAGATCTTGATGACACCTTTTCCTTGTACATTGTATTTTCATTCTCTCTTGGCCCATGTTCTGCAGCCCATGTGCTATTTCCTCCAACAACTTTGATGGCTGGCACCCTGTTCTGGGTCGTACTCCTGCTGTTACTTGAAAGAAAAAGTAGAGTTCTCAAGGCAAGCTTATGCTGTAAGTAACAAGATTCTCTTGGCAGAAATATTTGCATTTATAATCAATTTTTAAATTCCTTTGGTTTCACCAGAAAACATAACTTTTTCGTTAGAAATCTTCTTTCCATAGAAATTTCTTCAGAATTCTCTTGGAGAATTTCTTTCTTATCTGATTTAACAGGTTGGCAAATCAGTGATTTTTTTTTTTCTTGGATTGATTTTCTTTATACCCTTGAATTAGGGTGCTTTGCAGTGAAATTCCTATTTGCAAAAAACATGGATATTTTTAATGTGCAATTTAGTAATCCTAAAGCATATATATTTCTGCACGTATATTTTTAATATCTTTGGGGTTTAGGCATGAATTATTCTTTCAGTGCTTAACCAAAGGAATAACCCACTATGAAATTATCAACTTTTTCCCTTCATCAGTTTCTCTATGGTTTGAAAAGAAAAATAACTGATGAAACAATGCTATGTGTCATTAATTCATAAATTATAAGTGTCTAGCCTGCATTGTAAGAAAAGAAATAGTCAAATATCATAAGACATATGTACACACACACACACCCACTGTACAGGTGCCAGAGGTGCCAAAATGTTTACCCATTTTAAGAAAACAAAAAACGGTATTAAAATCATGATACTTAATATACAGGGTGGCCACAAAGCTTTTGTGTAATTGAAAATAGAAAACTCAAAATAGACAACTCAATAGCAAGGAAGCAAATAACCTAATCAAAAATCATCAAAGGACCTAAAATAAACAAAATAAACACTTTTCAAAAGAAGACATGCAAATGGCACATACCAGTCATCAAGGAAATGAAAATTAAAAGCATGATTTTTAATTTAAAAATTAAAAGTATCTCACACCTGTTAGAATGACTATTATTAAAAGGCAAACACAAGTGTTTGGGATGATGTGAAGGAAAGGAAACCCTTATGTGCTATTAGTGGGACGATAGATTGATATAGTCATAAAAAACAGGATAGAGATTCCTCATAAAACTAAAAATATAATTACCATGTTATCCAGCCATTCTATTTCTGGGTATGTATTCAAAAGAATTGAAATCTGTAGGCCAGAGAGAGGTATCTGCACCTGTGTGTTCACTGAAGCATTACCCAGAACAGCTAAGATGTGGAAGCAACCCAAGTGTTCATCAATGGATGAAAGGGAAAGAAAAATGTGATATATGTGTGCAATGGAATACTATTCAGTCTTAAAAAGGGTTAAAATCCTGTAATTTGTAATAATATCAATGAAACTACACCTTTATGTTAAGCCAGGCACATGGAGACTAATACTGCATGATCTCACTTACATAGAGAATCTAAAATAATGGAACTTGTTGAAGTGGAGAGTAGAATGACATTACTAGAGTTTGGAGAAGGTGAGTGGTTGCAATTTTCAGATGTATATGCACTTACATTATTCCTCAAGGGGTACAAAACTTCCGATAGACAGAAGGAATAAGCATTATGGATCTGTTGCACAGAATGTAATAAGTAATAATGCATTGTATAATTCAAAATTGCGAAATGAAGAATAGTTTCTAGTTCCAGGTTGTCCAAAAAGATACCAGATTGCCATTTTTTTAGGGTTCAGTAGTACTCCATAGTAAGCATATATTAATCCATTCATGTATTGGTGGGCGCTTCGGTTGATTCCACATCTTTGCGATCGTGAATTGTAGTGCTATAAACATTCAAGTGTAGGCGTCCTTTTTGTAAAATGACCTTTTTTCCTTTGGGCATATGTCTAGCGGTGGGATTGCTGGATTAAATGGTAGTTCTGTATTCTTCTCAGTGAAACATCACAGATACAGAGAAACAAACACATGTAATCAATACCAGATTGGAAATCATTGAGTAACACTTAAGTGCACATATGGAAGTAAATCTCAGTGAAAATCAAGCTGGGCGGAGGGGTGAGGAGGGCCTGGGTAAATACCTCTCGGGTACAGTGAACATTATTTGATTGAGGCCATATTTATAACTTTGACTCAATTTATACAAAAACAAAGCATTTAAACTAAAGATATGTACCTCATAGCATTCTGACATTTGACGAACTAGTATATCCATTTAAAAAAGCGAATAAATGTAAGGCAAAAAAGTCACAGAAAGAGTAGACTTTAAATGTTTTTAAACACAAAAAGATAGGTTTGTGAAGTGATAAATCTGTTAATTAGCCAATTTAATCATTCCACGTTGTAAACATGTATCAAAACATCACAACATACCTCCTAAAGGTACTATGGTACAATAATACACAATTATTCAAGTAAAACTAAAATTAAAAAATAACAAAACAAAAAATAGCATGCTAATCATTTATCCATCCTGCCATAAGACATTTACCCAGCAGCAAATATTGTCTTCATCTGGTTTTAAAATCTTTCAGAAACTGAGTATCTTTCTTTCATAATTGTAGTTTGAATCTAATAATTTCAAATTGCTGTTAGATACACATAATAAACTTCTACTTTTTGACATTGTCTCCTTTACAATTTAGTTTTTGAGCAGTTCTTTCTCAAGTTCATTTTTAGATTTCTTTACAGTTTTCATTTTTTTCAACACTGCACTACACTAGAATTTATTATCTGAGAAGGAGTTGATGTTTTCCGCTAGTCCTTGCTAGAGTGAAGTAAGCAGACATTGTTGCTCATATTCCCCTTTCAAGATGTATATGCACTTCCATTTTTCAGAATGTTAAAGTATTTCCTTAAATATTTTAAGCAGATCTCTCTCTGAAATACCCCTGGCATATTGATACATTGTAAGAAAATTGCCAGTTTAAATTATTTTTCTTTTAAAGTCGTGTGTCAGTTTAAAGTAATAAACATATATGTACATTCAACATTTTTCTTCAAAAGCAAAATTAGTAAGAGTGTCCATGAGCAAAAATGAGAAGACAATGAATAAGGATACAATAATTTCTCTGTTAGTCCTTTTTTGATATTATTGGGACTTAAAAAAACTTAAAACATGGTAATTCTGCCCATTAAATGCTGCAGTCTGTGACCTCCCATGGAAGCAGGTGTCTGATCCTCTAATTAGATATAGGAGGAAAGGGCTGTTCAGCTATACTAGTACTGGCCACTGAAAATAGAAGTAAAAATAGGTAACCCTATGTCAGTGGAGATAGAGGTTTCCTAATTTTGCACCCTCTAAGAGTGCTCTTTGGATTCATGGAAGAAAACTGCCCATATATGTACATGCTGTGTGTAAATAATTAAACATGAAAACATAAACTGAGCAAAGGTCCTTATGTCATCATTTTTTTTTTTTTTTGCTTTGTTCAGGCCAACATTTATAATAAGTATATTTTTGGGTAAAGGGAGTGTGAAGAAAGACTGCAACATAAGTTCCATAAAAGGCTGCCGAGTGCATGAAATTCATGACCAATATTGACTAAACAAAAATCTTTAGTTTTGCGCCCAGAACATTTTTAGCATTTCAAGTAAATACAGCTTAGCTTGCACTAAATGATTCTGTATGTCCTAGTTAAAATTAGGAACAGCATGAAAACCAGTTTGAGTGGGTTTCTACAAAACAGTGGAAAGGTAAGTTCCACTATTGTTATCCCACTGATGTATAAGCACAAGACATGTGTAGTATCAAAATTTACATGATGATATCTGGTGAGTTTTTGCTGTGTGACATTTGACCAGTTGGCTACCTTCATATTTAGGTCTAAAGAGGAGAAAGAACTTTTTTTTTTTTAGACAGTCACTCTCTTACCCAGGCTAGAGTGCCATGGTGTCACAGCTCACAGTCACCTCAAACTCTTGGGTTCAAATAATACTTTTGGTTGCCCCAGTGCTACAGTTGTCTGCCATGATACCCAGCTAGTTTTTCTCTTTTTAGTAGAGATGGGGTCTCACTCTTGATCAGGCTGGTCTCAAACTCCTGAGCTCATGCCGTCTACCCACCTTGGCTTCCCAGAGTGCTAGAATTACAAGCATGAGCTACCACACCAGGCAGGTTGAACTATTTGATTTGAGGAGAAAGATCACTCTATTAGAACAAATAGCCCAAGTCATGTCTGTGAATAAAATGAAGTTTGTCTGCTGGCTTAGTGGTGTGAAGACCTTACATAAATTAATAATGAAAAACTGGCTGTACCCAGAATCTAGCAGATCTTAATAATAGAGTTATTATTAATTAATGATAAATGTTACATATTTATTCACATATACTATCCTAAGCACAAATATCAGTCTTCTCATTCTCAGATAAAACAATTAATTCGTTCTTTGGATTTTAAGACAGCAAAATGGCTTTGTCCATAACTAAATAAAGATTTTGAAAATTATAAGCGGATTCCACCAGATGTCATCCCTGTAACAAATGCAAAAACACCACATACATACTTCATAAATTTTTCTATGCTCTCAAGTTCAAAAAACTACTAATAATTTATATTGTAGAATGAACACACATTTTTCTTATAGAAATTACTTAAAATTTTTCTTATAGAAATTACTTAGTTTTTTCTTATAGAAATTACTTAAAATTTTTGGAGTAAGACATTTAAAGTAACATATTCTCAGAAATTTGCACTTAAAAAATATGGTCAGGCCGAGCACGAAATCTTACTCCTATAATCTTAGCACTCTGAGAGGCCCAGGTGGGTTGGTTGCTTGAGTTTAGGAGTTCAAGACCAGCTGGAGCAGGAGTGAGAATCTGTCTCTACTAAAAATAGAAAAAAACTATCTAGGCATGGTGGCACCTGTAGTCCCAGCTACTTGGGTGGCGGAGGCAAAAGGATCACCTGAACCCAAGAGACTGAGATTACTTTGAACTATGATTATGTCGTGGCTCCCTAGACAGGGAAGAGAGGGAGACTCTGTCTCAAAAAAATAATAAATAGATAAATAAATAAAGTCACTGACTGACTTGTTTTCAATTATTTCCATGATTACTTAGAAATTTATCCATGTGGTTTTTAACATTACCATTTGCTATATGGCATTACATAACTGGAATAATTATGTAAAAAGAAGAATATGCAGCTGGACTCTTGAGGGAAGTAACCACAGGATTTATACAGAGGTTTTACAACTACAGGGCAAACCAGTTGCTCCCCTGTCTCCTCTGTAGGAGTGGAGCATCCAGATCCATTAAACCTGAGTTCTTAGTCTGAGGCATCAGTGGAGGAAGTAGGAAGTACTTAGTGTACATATAAAGACAAGTAGGTAGTGGGGTGGTTAGAATATTATTATGGAAGGATCCAGCCAATAAGTAATATTCAGCTGACCTTTGGAAAAATCTTATGAAAAGTATAGGTGGCTAAACTTTAGGGAAACACACTAATAACATACTAACCATTATATAATAATACCATGTCATTGAGTGTTAAAATGGAAGGAATGCTGCTAGTGTTGAACTTTAAGTATAATTTTGATGTCCTAAAAACTAGAAGACTTCCTCCAGGTATTTGACTAAGTGAGTGATATAAGACAGAGTTTGAAGATTTGAAGGTTAGCAGAATTTAGGAGTGTAAGGAGTAAAAAACTTACTGAAAAATTTCCACAAAGATAATATAGATCTATTTTCTGATATTGTGGCTTAATTTTTCTTCATGCTGTATCAACTTTGGTACTTAGTCATATTGATTCATACAGATAAAGGCCCTTTTGCAGATACTGTGCATCTGAACCACTGGGGATCTTTCTGCATACCAAGTGTGGTTCCAGAGAAAGAAACTACCAACAATTTTCTAACTTAATTTCCTATGTATAAAGCACTAAACTTTATTTATTTTGAGGAACTTGTTAGCTAGACTATGTACATTTTGCCAATCAAAGAACTAGGGAACCAAAGTATCCACACAGATTTATAAAATAAACTTTTCCAAAGCTAAGATTCACAACTTTTGGACCACTGCTTTAGATCCCACTGTTGGATACTACAGGCATGCGGGAGAAAATGCGAGCATACCTATGTTTATAAACCATAAATGCGGGCTTCTTAGAATTCCAAACTGAGTTTGATTTACCTGTGTGTTTCCAAAATTTGCTTATTGAGGCACTTTCTGGCTATGACCAAAATTAAAAACATGTAAATCAGTATTCAAGGGGAACTGCATCCTATTTTCACCCAACTCAGAGCAGGAAATGTTGGCAAGGATCTAAAACTCTTCTTGGATATTTTCCCACTGGTTTCCAAAGAGAGTGGATAAGCAATGTATGAATACCCAAACATTTGGATTTTTATCTACACTAAATCCTTATACAAACTCTCCAAATCCTGTCCACCACTCATTTATCCACACAATGTATTTGGAAACAATAAAGGAAAATCAATGAGGCATTGAGTTGGCAGGAGAATGAAACCTGGATTCCATGGTTGGCTTTGAAAAGCATAGCTGTGCTGCTGAGACATTCCACTGGGAGAAGAAACCTGATGATAAACCAGGAGAATGTGCTGCATTTGTGGTCTGTGGAAATGGAGGGACTAACAAGCACAGATGAGAAGAATCTCCAGCAAAGCACTCTTACTCATTGTGAACCATCTGAGCTGACAAAATGGATGCCCCTCAAGCATACGGGATGCTACAATCTGAAATTTCTTTTAGGTACTCTCTAATACATAGGTACCCTAGGTACCTGCCAGCAGTACTTGGGATGATTGGGAAACCTGTAACAGCAGAATGTAAAGAAAGTGGCAGTGTAAAGCCTGTGGCAGCAATTTAATTTATTTAATTCCTAAGTATGGAGAGAAAGGAAAGAGAGAGACAGATGTCTTTGTGTTGGAGACTAACATAAGAGATTAATCATGAGGTGAAATGTGATGCAGATTATTTTAAATGCCTAAATTTCTTAAAGAAAGAGGAAATTTTATACCTTAGATTGTGTTTCACCCAAGGGCAGTTGGCTAGTTCTTGACTAAATAGACCAAAGTTTTTTTTTTTTTCAAATCCTAGATTTCTATGTTTGCAAATCCATCAATAAAAATATAACTACTTCTTTCTTCAATTAAACATATAATGATGTCCAAAATATTCATATCTAAAATTTATTATTGCTAATAGCATTTTCTTTTCAACTTTACTATAGTTGCCCTGTATAATCCGTCGTATAATCTTTCTGGGTATACTTTCCATTGTCTAAACACATGTCCCTTTTCTGACCTCACATAGACATATTAGACATAAAGAATGTTAAAGGACTCTCTTTGAATTGCTTTAGAATGGATAAAGGTGACACAGTTAAATGGAAAACTGACTTTAAAAAGTATTGATAAGTTAATATAGTACTGATATTTCTTAGGAGTGGGAAAAAACTATAACTATATTGGTGGCTTTCTACTTTATTACAAACTCATAGAAAATGAGGAAATATTTCTACTTTCTGAGATAGGATAATATATTTTGGCTATTCATTTAATAATGATTTGTTGAGAAAATATATGTGCCAGTATAGAAAACAGAGAAAGTCCATAGAGGGACTGACTGCGTACCCGGGAGGGAAAAGTTTTAGAAAAGGTACTGTGAGAGGAAGCCTCCCTGAGGCTATACCATTTAAGCTGGAACTTGAATGATGGGCAGCCAAGATCCAAAAATATTGAGAATGAACAAATGTGGAATCTGCATCTGGAACAGGCTTCACAGATGTAACAAGTAGAAACATTTTAATAAAACACCTTCACCAGGTTCTTCTGTGAATCACAGTGACACCTATTCTGCATTTTCCTTCATTGAGTTTGACTTTTTGGAGTCCTAGAAAAGGGTTTAATGTAACTGCCAACGTTCGGTCTAACTTCCAGATGAGACTATCCAAGTCTATACAGGCTCCCTTCCCTTTTATGAAATCACTGTAGCAGAGACCATGTGGTAAACACCAAACCTCTTTCATTATTTACTTTCTGGGTACATAATGGATGTCATTTCCATCGTCTTCTGTAGTCAGGTATTGAAACATTACTAATTTATAGCCCAGAGTATGTGAATGGACGTGAGGAGTGCTCACTCATGATCCTCTCTCCTCTTTCCTCTTCTGTTGGCAGATGTTAGAGAACTATAAAGCCCAAAAAACAGGGCGGATCCATAACGTAGAAAATTTTTGGCTCCCTGCTGAATAGCAATGTGCAAGGTGATCTGAGATTCAGCAATGTGTGTTTTGGACTCTACGTGAATAAAAATGACTTGCTCTTTCATTAAGTCATTGAGACCTGAGGGCTTTTCTATTAAAGTAGCTAGTTTTGCACCAACTAACCCTAGTTACCTACTAATTTTTCTTTTTATATATGTACACAATTACAATACACTTTATGTAGTCTCACTTCTCTTCTGACTAATTGTTCTATAATACAACCTACAAATTACATTTTTTTACCCAAATATCTCTGCCTCTCCCTAATTTAGAATTTGTGAGTAGCAAACAACTGAGGCAGAAGGTCTGTAAACCTAGAGGGTGTTGGTGAGAGTTCACTGTGCCAGATATGAGAAACTATCAACAGCAATTCCACAGGCTATAACACTCATTCTTTAAATGGTTTAAAACATACCTGGGACCAACTTCTAGCAAAACTTTCAGAAGCCCATGTGCCAGGCTGTTTTCTAGTTTAGGGATTTACGTTATGCTTAAGATAGATAAAGAGTGTAAGGTATATCGTGCTCAAACTGAAATCTTCCTGATGCAAAATTTGAATCATCTTTCATTTAAAAAACATTATGTTTTCACCTTCTTTCTTATATATGCACCTCTCTATCCTTTTCACACCTGGGTGTCTCCTTTGTTTCTTAGTGTCCTTCCATTGGTATTCAAGAGATAAATGATGTCACGCTTATTGTAAGAGGCATTATAACTGTCATGATGGATGACCAGAAATTACCATGTGAATAGTAATAAGTTATCTTCAAGAACTTATTCTTGAAGAGATGAGAAGAGATTTAAAGTCTAGTTGTAGGCACATGAGTGAGGCCTAATAGAAGAACTTCCTATTTCTGACTTTTCTGCAAAGTACCAAGAAGGAAAAGAATCTCTTCCTTGGAGACCTTCTTTTGGTGATCCAAAGAACTTTAGAGATACCATGTACAAGTTATTGCTCCTCAGGATATGGTTTGGGAAACTGAAGCTAAGAAGGTTGAGTGATAGAATAGGCATTGAAACCAGACGGGCCAGGATTGGAAACTTGGGTCTGTTCCTTTCTGTTTTCACGTCTAGGTCTCACTTTTCTTAACAATGATAATATGCTTTACCTCACACGGTTGTTGTGATATAACCTGTGGGAAGTTCTTAGCAAATAATAGCAATAATACTAGTAATTTAGGTGATAAGAAAATAAGCAAAATAATAAAATGTATTGAGCACTTACTGTGCACTAAGTAGTGTTTTAAGTATTAAATATGTAGTCTCACTTAATCTTTACAGCAGTCCTTAGTGGTGAACTCTGCAATTACCTCCACTTTACAAAAGAGAAAACTAAAACACCAGAAAGATCATGTAACTTTCCTAAGATGAGGTATTAAATAAATATTAGTTATTTAAACATCCATAGTGGGGAACTTATATTGTTTTTATGACTTTTTTCTGTTCTTTCTCTTTAACCTTAAATATACTGCCTTCCTGTATTTTAGATGAAGGAACACAGGTTCTCCAAATCTGTCTATCTACAGGGATCAGATAAATTGGTCAATTTATAAGGATATAAAAGAACTTAAAGAAGAACTAAATAAGTGGAGAGGCATACTATCTTCATGGATTGTAAGACTCAACATAGTAAAGATGATTTATAGATTTATAGCTTCCCAACATTATTTATTGAATATAATTTCAATTAATATCCCATAAGAATTTTTGTGAACATAGATAAACTTTTTCTAAGCAATTTATGTAAAGGCACTAGACTTAAAATAACAAATAAAATCTTGTAAAAGAAGGACAAAGTGGGAGGAATCACACTATCCAGTGTTAAGGTCTACTATGTAGCAACAGTAATTAAGATAATGCTTTTTTTGCAGGAGGGTAGATTCATAGTGGAACAGACCACAGAACTAAGAAATAGACCACAAAAAATAAACATATCTTATTTTTTATAAAGGTACAAAAGAAACTCTTTAAAGGAAAGATAATTTTTTCAATAAATGGTACTAGAGCAGTGGGAGTCCAGGAGCAAAAAAATGAACTTTAAACTACGCTCAAATCTTACAAAAAAGGGATCAGTCTTAAATTTAAAAACTATAAAACTTTTAAAGAAAAACATAAGACAGAACTCTTTGAGACCTATAGCTATGAAAAGAGTTTTTAGAATTGACTGCAAAAGGATGATGCATAAAAGGAAAAAACAATCACACCTCATCAAAAATTTTAAGAAAATGTTCATACTTGTTCATAGGGAAATACCTCATAAAAAGGATGAAAGGACAAGTTATAGACCAGGTGAAGATGTTTCCAAACCATAGATCCTACAAATGGCTAATATCTAGGAAATATAAAAAAGAACTATCAACTATGAACAGTATGAACAAACAGTTTAATTAGAAAACAGATAAAATACACGAACAGATTATCTCACCTAAGAGAACGTATAGTTGGCAACTAAGCATGTGAAAAGATGTTCGATTTCATCAGTCATTATAAAAATGCAAACTAAAACCATAATAAGATATGGCTAGAATACAAAAACTACTGAAAATAGGAAATATTGGTGATGATAAAGAGAAACTGGATCTCTTGTATATGGCTGGTGGCAATGTAAAATAATACAGTCCCTCTAAAAAAAAATATGGAAGTTTCTTACAAAACCATGTGCATAACTAGCATGTAACTGCACTCCTAGGCATTTCTCCCAAGGAAATAAAACTTAGGTTTACGTAAAGGGCTTTATGCAAATGTGCATAGTGGTTTCATTCACATATATCTCCAAACCAGAAACAACACGTTGTCTTCCAGTGGGTGAATGGCTAAGTACATAACCATTGTGGCACATATTCCTACCTTTGAGCACTACTCAGCGATAGATAGGAGCGAACTATTGTTAGTCACAGTAACACAATTCAAGGGAATTATTCTGGGTGAAAAAAAGGCAATCCCAAAAAGATTACATACATATAAAAAGATTCCATTTTTACATTAGTCTCAAAATTGCCAGATTGTACAGAGAACAAAGTAAGGGTGGTCAGATGATGGACCCCTGGTGGGGAAGTAGTATGTCACTATCAAGAGAACAGTGCAAAAGATCAAGGTCAGTTCTGTGCCTTGACTGTGGTGGTGGATACATGAATCTAAACATGTGATAAAATTGCAGAAGTACCCGTGCCACCATATCCTCAGAAAGATGGTTTACTAGACACACAAATGAGCTCATGTAAAACTGGTGAAATCTGAATATGGTCTAAGATTGAATCAACGTCAATTTTCTCATTTTGATATTGTACTATAGTTATGGAATGAATATATTACTATTGGGGGCAAATTAGCATTGAGTACACAGGACTCCTAGGTACTATTTTTGCAACTTTCTTTGAATCTATAATCATTTCAAAATGAATAGTTAAAATGTAATTTTAAATAGAATAAATTATACCTATATAAAAATAAATCCAGTAATAGATGTATAGGTTTATAACAGAAATTATGAACTTATATCGATATTGAAAAAGGAAAGCCTAAAAGAATAGAGAAATATACCATGGTTATAGAAGGAAAGGCTTGATGCCATTATACAGATGGAAATTCTACCATATCAATTCATTTATTTCCTATTTTTCTATTGTATTACTAATAGGCTTTTTCAAGGAACTGCATTTAATGGAAAATTTAAATCTAAAATATCAAGAGTTGCTCAAAGCTGTAAGAATTACAGTCACAGGGAAAGAACAAAAATTATATTAATAAGGTAAAAAAGATAAATGAGAAATATAAGTTAGGAACTCAAGTGGCATTATCAGTATCAGAAAAAGGATGGATTATTCAGTAGATGGAGCTGGTTATTCAGATTGAAAAAATGAAATAAGTTTTCCTTTTTACACAGTTCTCTAGAATTAAGATACATTAAAGACCTAAATATGAAAAGCAAAGTTAAAGAAACTATTATAAAAACAGTAAAAGGAAAAAAAAACACAGCAAAAACTTTTATTACATTTGAGTAGGTGGAAATCTCTTGAAGAAATTCCTTGAATAGTATAACTCATAAAATAAAGATTGATGCATTCAATTTCACGAGAATTTAAAGTTGCTATTTGACAAAAGAGATATAAAACAAAGTACGAATGGAAGTAAATATGCATATTGCCAAACCATAGGGGATTTATACACTGAATTGGCAAAGAAATTCTATAAATAGGAAGAAAGAAAACCCAATAGAAATACGGCAATTCACAATATTATCAAAATTATCAAATAAACATATGAAAAGATAATCAAATTTAGTACCAATCAGGGAAATGCAAACGGACAAACAAACAAAAAAATGGCATGCCCTTATAAATGGGCAAAACATTCTAAATATGGTAACCAGAAGTTTTGATGAGGTTGGTGGGTGCAAAGAGTTCTTACACAAAGGGTGCAGATTTTCACCGCTTCTCTAGGTGCTAATCACCTAATTGCAGATAGGATGGTGCCACCTGCATCCTACAGTACATGGCAGCCTCGTTTACACGTTGCCTGCTACAGAAGAAATCAGTACTACCATTGTGGAAAGCAATTTGTGTATTCCAAAAAAGTTCAAAATACATTTGCCAAATAACTCAACCATCCTGCTATTAGGCATTCTCCCTCTTGAAAGTAACTGATGTTCATGGGAGGTCATATACTGATGATTATTGCATTGTTACTTAGAATAGCAAACAAAACACATATAAGACAAAATGATTGAACTAGATCTGTAAGTATCATCATGCATAAATTTCAAAAACACAAAATTGAATAAGTTAATTGCAAAAGGATGACTATAATAAGATCCCAAATGTGTATTGTGTCAACACTCAGAATCATGCATATAGACAGATGCTGGATGGGTATAGAGACTGACAGATTAAAAGACTGATGGGGAGTTAGATAGCACAAGCACAGAAAAATGGATGGGAATGGTACACAGCACACTGAAAATAGTCATTCATCTTGGGAATAAAAGATGGAAAAAGCAGGGCGTAATGCTTTCTCTCATTCTGTAATGTTTTATATCTTTTAAAACACTGCTAAAGCACTGATAAAGCAAACCATGCCAACATCTGCTTATTCTCAGTGGGAGATATATTGACATGTTACTTTGTTTTTATATATTTAAAATAATAATTTTGAAAGAAAGAAATAAGAATTAAGCAAGCAGGAAAGAAAGAAGCAATTTACTTGTAGAAATTTTATAAGTAATAAACCTGTATCTTTCCTATGGCAGTTTTATTTTGTCCTTCATTCTCCCAGCTCAGTAACCTGGAGAAGGAAATGTTTCTCTGTGAGGTTTCAATGGGGAAGGGAGGAAGCGACAGGTCTAAATGACAGGTTGGGGTGAGGGGTGACATCTCACAAACAAGCCTCCTTAGTTGTGGGTGCTTCCCGAGGTCAGGACAGCTGGGATATTGCTAGGATTTTTAGCAGAAATCATCTTTGCAGGATTGTAAGAGCAGCTCCCTCTGGTTAGTAAACAGTTTCAGGAGTGTTCACATCTCCCTGCTCAGGTCTTCTCCTGGGTAGGATGGGTGAGCATAGTCTATCTCCTCATAGGCTTGATAGCTTAGAAAAGAATGACAGGTGCAGCCTTCATCATTTTCTTTAAATCATAACAAAGTCCTTATACAAATCTAAGTTATTCTTCTCTTTGGGAATAATTCATTAAAAAACTCTATATAAAATGATTAATTCCCCAAATAATTTCCATACTATTAATAAACTTGGGTTCTAGTTACTGTTTTCTCTTTCCAAATTTTTGTTGTTTCCATTACCCACTTCCATTTCCAAGCAGAAGAGATTTTTATCTGAGGCATGCAACAATTCCTTCTGGAATTGTTACTAATATTATTAATTCTGCCACTGGGGCTCAGTTTAGGATGAACTTTGCATTAACCAAGCCTCAGTTGTCCCACCTGTAGGATAAATTATAAACACAGTTGTTGAAGTTTAAACAAAATAACTTAGAATTGATGCCGATATTATATACAGAAGGTGCCAAAAAAAAAGCATACACTTTTTTAAAAAACGAAAAATCTGTCTTAAAATTGTAATTTTCAACATATACCAGTAGCATTTGTTATATCATATATTGTGTCTTGTACCTCTTGTAAGTGCAGAAGTCAAATGTCACTTGAGTATTACAAAGCAATTTGAGACTTTTTCTGGACCATTAAAGTTGTCATTATATTACACTTTATGTCCTAAATGTTATTAAAATGTTTTCCTTTCAATATGTCTGTTACCTTTATGTAAATAAAAAAAGTCATTGGGGGCCAAATCAGGTGCATGGTGTGTGTGTGTGGGGTGTTCCAATACAGTTGTTTACTGTAATGAGTTAAAAACTCCCTCACAGACAGTGCTGTGTGAGCTGGTGCATTGTCGTGATGCAAGAGCCATGACTGAGTCATTGGTGAAAAGTTCAGGTCATTTCCGTCTAACTTTTTCGTGCAGTCTTTTCAGTACTTTTAAATAGTAAACTTTGTTAATGTCCAGTTGGTACAAATTCCTAAGGAGTAATTCCTCTGATATCAAAAAGTTTAGCAACATCATTTTGACTCTTGATTTGGACTGATGGAAGTGTTCCATCGTGCACTTTGATGCTTTGTTTCAGGGTCATATTGGTATGCTCATGTTTCATCACCAGTGATAACATGGCCCAAAACATAATCTTGCCTCTCCAAAAGGTCTTGAAAAACTTTGGCTCTTGATTGCTTTGTTCATTAGTGAGCTCCCCTGGTGCCATTTTTGCATACACTTTTCTCATGCCAAGGTTTTCAGTTAAGATTTTCCTCTTTCTCTATTGATGTTTACTTGGTCTGCTGTTCTCAGAGTCAGCTGATGAATTTGATGCACCATTCAGTGAATGTTTGCAATACATTCATTAGTTCTGCTCATTATTGGCTGCTCTGACCTCACTTTAAGTGATGCTCCTCTCCCTTCTGAGAAATGTTTAATCCATTGTACACTGCTATTTTCTTCATGGCATTATCACCATAAACTTGAACTAACATATCCTGACTTCACTTCCACTCTTACCACATTTAACAAGAAAATTAATGTTTGTTCATTGCTCTAATTCAAGATCTGACATTTTCATGACGGTATGTAAAAACACACAACAAAAAAATAGCACTCAGCTGGCCACTGACACACATTGACAGGAACACAGCTCTGAGACATCAATATGCTAAAGTTATGAAACCTTGACAAATTGTTTGTACAGTGGCTGCCACCATAAGCACACGGTGGCGAGTTTGTGAACATCAGACTGAGTGTCTATGTGTGTGTGAGTGCGTAAACACTACACTTTCCTTATCCATTTGTGAAAGATTGGTACTTAGGTTGGTTCACATCTTTGTAATTGTGATTTATACTGCAATGAACATTTGGGTGCAGATGTCTTTTTAATAAAATAATATTTTCCTTTGAGTAGATTCCTTCAGTGGGATTGCCGGAACAAATGGTAGGTCTATATTTATTTCTTTGAAGAATCTCCATGCTGTTTCCAGAGAGGGTGCACTCACTTGCAATCTCACCAAAAGCATATCTATCTTCACCCATGTCAGCATCTTTTTTTTTTTTTTAACATTTCCATAATGGCCATTTTGATAGGGGTAAGGTAGTATCCTGTTTTACTTTCAATTTGCATTTCCCTGATAATTAGTGTTATTGAGCACATTTTCACATGTTTTAAGCTATTTTTCCATCTTCTTTTGAAATACTTCTGTTCTTGTCTTTTGCGTACTTTTTGATTTTTTTTGTCTTGCTGATTTGTTAATTTGTTATAGATTCTGAATATTAGTCCTTTATCAGCTGTGTATTTTAAAAATATTTTCTTTCATTTTGTAGGCTGTTTTTCACCTTGTTGATTATTTTCTTTGCTGTGAAGAAGCTTTTTAACTTAATTAGGTCCTATTTATATATCTGTGTTATTATATTTACCTTTGGTGTCTTACTAATAAAATTTTTGCATATAAGAATTCATAGAAGAGTTTTTACTGTACTTTCCTCTAAAATATTTATAGTTTCATGTTTTATATTTAAGACTTTAAACGATCTTGAAATAATTTTTGTATATGGGGAGAGATAGGGGTCCTGGTTAATTCTTCTGCATTTGGCTATTCAATTTTCCCAGCACCATTTATTGAACAGGGCCTCCTTTTCCCAGTGTATGTTATTGTCAAAATGGTCAAAGATCAGTTGGTTGTATCTATCTGGTTTTATGTCTGAATACTCTATTCTGTTCTGGTGGTCTATGTCTCTACATTCACAACAGTAATATTGAATATTATATACTGTTTTGAATATTATAACTTTATAGTATAATTTGAAATCAGGTAATGTGATGCCTACAGATTTATTCTTTTTGCTTTGGCTACTTGGAGCTTTTCTGCATTGAAATGAAGTTTAGAAATGCTTTTTATAGGTCTGTGAAATAAGTTATTTGTATTTTGATGGGAACAACTTGGAATCTCTAATGTACTTTGGGAAGTATGAACATTTTAATAAAGTTGATTCTGCCAATTCATGAGGAAGGGATGTTTTTCCATTTGTTTGTGTCATCTGCAATTACTTTAATGAGTGTTTTATAGTTCTCCTTCTAGACATCCTTTACTTCTTTGTTTAAATATACAGTAGAACCTCTGTAAGTTGACTACTCAGTTGACTGTAACAAACTGGTCAATAGGCCAAGCGCAGTGGCTCATGCCTAATCTTAGCACTCTGGGTGTGAGCTCAAGAGTTAGAGACCAACCTGAGCAAGAGCAAGACACTCATCTCTAAAAAAGTAGCCAGGCGTTGTGATGGGTGACTGTAGTCCCAGCTACTTGGGCGGCTAAGGCAAGAGGACTGTTTGAGCCCAAGAATTTGAGGTTACTGTAAGCTATGACACCATTGTACTTTATTGAGTATGACAAAGTGAGACTCCGTCTCAAAAAACCTGGTCAACATATGAAGGTGATCAACACAAGGAACTAGGCATACTGTACTGATACATACATGTACTTTACTTTCTTATACAGCATTTATTATAAAATATCATATAAAATCATGCATAAGCAAAATACAGTAAAGTCATACATAAATTATCATATAAAATCAATATATTTACTATTTTCTCATGGTTGAATCATTCCTTCTGAAAAACAGAGTCAATCTGCAGCTATTTCTTATTCTTAGTACAAACATAAGTGGAGAAATTACTCATAATGCTGGCTATACTACTCAGTTTATCTGGGCATTTTTTCCACAGAAAATAACTTCAAGTGCATTATCAGATGCCTGACATCCTCATCCTTTGGAGTCACTGCAATTTCTGTGTCATTTTTCACTTGCTTCTTCTAGTTCATCAGCTACATCATGCACTTTTACACTGGTCTGTATTTGGGTCAATATTGATTGGAAAATTGCTTCCGGGTCAGGTTTCTTACAGGTTGACACCTCATCATCCATTGCAAAAAAAGAAGAATTCCAAGGACTAGATTGGGGGATGGATAGTCTGATGGGGCCAAAACATAATGCTTTTGGATTATGACAAATTTAATTTTCTTGTAACACTTCTGTATTATTTCTGGCTAAACTTTATTCCAAGCAGTACTGATCCAGAGCACAGCATCCAGAGCATTAACTGATGCAGTGGACTAAGTTGCTTCCGTAGGCAGGTCACAGTTTTGTGTTTCAGTAGTGACTCACTACAGGAACTGAGCTTGGTAGTGCATTTTAAATATTTTGATGATGTCTTGGTCAAATGTTGGGGTTTTGAGTTATGTTGGACACAGAAATTTCAGTGCCACGTTTGTGAAATGATTCACTTGCATGTGGCTAGGACAGTTGTCTACTGTCAGAAAAATAAGACATTTTTTTCTTCATTTCTTGGTCAATAACCCTCACCCACTCCTCAAATAGGTCACCAGTCATCCATGTGTATTTGTTTAATTTCCAAGAGATAGAAAGGTCTTCAGGCTTCAGGTTCTTGAATGTATGTGGCTTTGATGATTTACCAATCACCAAAAGCTTTAGTTTATCTCCGCTTGAGTTAGTGCAAAGAATAACTATGAAATGTTCCTGGAAACTATTCCACTCTTACATTTTTCACTCTTCATGACAAAGCTCCTGTCAGGCATGAAAAAGAGTCTGCACATGTCAGCATTAAGGATGTCATCATCTTTGAAGCCACTGGCAAAGTACAGGAACTTTTTGATAAACTCCTTTACAACTTCTACTGGAAATTCATTGAATTCATCATACAAGACTTTATGGGGGATCTTGTGTCACAGTTTAAATTTCCCAAGCCAACTACTTGATGCTTGGAAATCTGCTACTCAAATTCCTGTGTGAATTTTTTAGTAACTTCTTGGGTGATAGGCCCAGAGATTCAAGTATTAACTGCCCTTCATTTGTTTGAACCAGTTTAATGGGGCTTCATTGACTTCATTGAAGGAATTTTTCCTCCTTTCCTGCTGTAAGTCTCTGCTTTCCTTATCATATCTCTCTAAGTACTTATGTTTACATTTTTGTATGTTGATAACTGTGGTCTTGCTAAGATTGAAATATTCTACTTCCTTTCTTTGGATGCTATTTTCCAGAAAATGTAGAAGGTCAACCTTTCCTTCAATGTCAGTTCTTTGAGTTCTTTCCTTTGAGCCACCATATCGCAATTAACTATAAAGTTTTTCAGTAATTATAGAATATACGTATAATTCAGACCAGTTCTTTCATTTGAAAAAATATTCTTTAACACATGATATACCGTAGAATGTTAATTCAACATGTGGTAATAATAAAACATGAGGAAAAACCTTATACTAAAGAAAAATAATACAACTAAGGGGCAAAGCTCACACCTCTATCCGTTGGTATAGAGTGGATTCAATTGGTCAAGTGATAGAGGGTAAATTAATATTACATGTCATACTCCAAATGGTCACTAGATAGGTGTCAGTCTTCCACTGAATACATGTGGTGCATGTCCAGTCTATGAAACTTAGGTCAACCATTAACCTGGTTAGTGTAGAAAGGTGGTCAACTGTGAAAGTTCTACTATATTCCTCTAGATATTTTATTTTCTTTGTAGTATTTTGTAGTATTTCTTTGCAGTATTGTCTTTGGTTTCACTCTCACCTTGACTGTTATTATAAAGAGATGCTACTATTTGTATACATTGATTTTGTAACCTGAGATGTTGCTGAGTTTATTCATCAATTTCAGAAATTTTTTGGTAGAGTTCTTAGCATTTTTTTGACACATAATCATACCATCAGTAAGCAGGGATAGATTTACTTCCTTTTTCTCTATTTGGATGGCTTTTGTTTGTTTCTCTTGTCTGATCATGTTGTCTAGGATTTCCAATACTAGGTTGAGTAGAAGTGGTGAAAGTGGGCACTCTTGTCTTCTTCCATTTCTTAAGGGGAATGCTTTCAACTTTTCCCTATTCAGCATGATGTTGGCCACAGGTTGTCATTTATGGGTTTTATAATTTTGAGGTATGTTCCTCCTATGCCTAGTTTATTGAGGGTTTTTATCCTGAAACAGTGCTGGATTTTTCGATTTGTGTTTTTATATCTATTAAGAAGATCATATAGTCTCTGTTTTTGCTTCCATTTGTCTGGTGAATCACATTTAATGATTGATGTATGTTGAACCATCTTTAAATCCTGGATGAAACTGACTCGGACATAGTGAATTATGTTTTTGAAGTGCTGTTGGGTTCAGCTTGCTAATATTTTCTTGAGGATTTTTACATCTATATTTATAAGAGATATTCATTGTAGTTTATTGTTGTTGTGCCTTTGGTATCAAGTTTAAACTGGCTTCATAGAATGAGTAGGGTGGATTCCCCACTTTTTAATGTTATAGGATGATTTCTGTATACTAGTTTCCAGGTCTTTGTAAATCTTCTAAAATTCAGCTGTGAATCTGTCTGGTCCATGGCTTTTTATTTTATTGGAAGATTCTTTATTATTGCTTCAATCTCACTGCTCGTTACTATTCTATTCTGGATTTCTGTTTCTTCCAGATTCAAGCTTGGGAGGTTGTATGTTTCCAAGAATTTATCTATTTCCTCTAAGTTTTCTAATTTGTATTCCTAGAGGTTTTCATAACACTCACAGATATTTTGTATTTCTCTGGTATCAGTTGTAATGTCTCCTTTTTCATTTCCCCCTGAGCTTATTTGAGTCCTTTCCCTTTTATTTGTGGTTAATCTGGCTAGTGATTTCTTAATTTTGTTCATCATTTCCAAAAAAACTTTTTTGTTTCATTGATCCTTTGTATTGTTTTTTGTTTTCCATTTCATTTAGTTCTGCTCTGATTTTTGTTACTTCTTTTCTTGTGGTGCCTTTGTGTTTTGTTTGTTCTTCTTTTTCTAGTTCCTTAAGATATGACAGTAGGTTGCTAATTTGTGATTTTCTTGTTATGTATATATATATATATATGCACGTAAGGCTATGAACTTTTCCTCTTAGGCTGCTTTTTTCTGTATCTTATATATTTAATTAACTTGTACCATTTGGTACAAGGAATCTTGTGATTTTCATCATAATTTCATCATTGACCCAAGGATCTTTTAGTAGCACATAGCTGAATTTATATGACTTTGGGTATATTTGAGCATTTCTTATGGAATTGACTTCTAGTTTTATTCCACTATGTATGTGAAGATACATGGGATGATTTTGATTTGTTTTAATTTTCTGAGACTCATTTGGGGCTTAAGATATGATGGCTAGAAGCAGCCTTTACTTGCAGCTCTCAAGGAGAGGGTCAAAATTGTGGGCAGAAGATATGATTAAGATATGATCAGTCTTGAAGAATGCCCCATGTGCTGATGAGAAGACTATATATTCACTAGTTTGGGGGGGGTATAATGTTCTAGAAATGTCTGTTACATCTATTTGTTCCAGAGTTTCATTTACCTCTATTATTTCTATATTCATTTTCTGCTTTAATGGTGTGTTAGTGAGCTGTCGAAGTCCCTAACAATTGAGATGCTATTGTATATTTCTTTGCTTAAATCTTTCAGAATTTGTTTTATGAATCTGGGAGCTCCTTTGTTACCTGCATATAAATTTAGGTTTATTATACCTTCGTGTGGAATTCCTCTCTTTGCCATTATATAATGACCATCTTTTTTTGTTTTTAAATCATTTTTGATTTAAGGTCTAATTTATCTGATATGTGAATGGCTACACTTAATGTTTTTGGTTTCCATTTGCATGGAATATATTTTTTCCTTCCTTTAACCTTGAGCCTATGTGCGTCCTTCTGAATTAAATGTATTTCTTTATTTCCTGAACACAGCAGGCACTTGAGTTGTATTTTTCCTTCCATTCAGCCAGTCTATATCTTTTAAGCCTGACATTCAGACCATTGAGTGTTCATATTGATATATGGGATGCTGTTCTGTTCACCATGTTGAATGAAGCCTTATTTTTTTCCCCCTCTTATCCCTTCTACATGCAGGTAGTTGGCATGACCATGTCCAGTGCCTGGGCAGCTTTCAGGACCACAGCTGGCATAGAGGAGGTTCCTCAGGCCACAGAAGCTGTGATGTGTGTTGCCCTGCTGAGGAGTCACAATGGCTGGAGCCTCCCTTCTTCTAGGTCCAAATGTGACAGCTGCTGTAGTGCTACTCAGCAGCTGCAGCACTATCAAGATGGCAAGGTGGTAGAGGCAGGTGGTGAGAGCTGATGGGCACCTGCGCTGCTTAGATCCCTAGGAGAAAGTCAGTAGGGGGAGTTGGGAGTTTTTGATACCTAGTCATAGTGTACATGAGTGTGCCCACCCTACTCTCTCGCTCTTTTACCTGCAGGAGTAATGGAAAGGCAGCTGCAGTGGAGTAGACCTCTGTGCAGACTTATCACTCTGGGGCTGAGAGTGCACATTGATGTCTATGGCCACAACCTGGGACCATAGGTTGTGAGAAATTGGTTTATGTGAAGTACCAATCACTGTGTCTACTCTCTGGTGCAAGGCTGTGCAGTTTCCAAGAAGTTTCCTGATCAGTTTGGAGGCCTGCTACTGTGGGGGCCCCCATCATAGCTAGATTACGGGGTCTGCTGAGCAAGTATGGAAGGGTAAGGATCTCTCCCCTCATCCTTCCTCCTGTGTGGATCCTTTCCCCAGGGAGCCTCCAATCTTGCCCAGCAGATTACCCCTGCCTCTCTCATGATTTTGGTGTCTCCCGTTCCTTCTCTGATGATTCAAAATGTTCTCTCCAAGGAAGTGTCTCCATGGGTGAACTTCTACCCACAATTTTGATCCTCTTTTTGAGAGCTGCAAGTAAAGGTTGCTTCTAGCCCTCCATCTTGGCCCTGTCCCTGTAGAAAGAAATTTTTAAAAGGTCCTAAGAAGCTAGAATCCAAAGAACATCAGAAAAGTTGTAGTAGAAATATAATCTCTGGAACCAGAACAACCGGCCTTAAATTCTAGTTCAATATTTATTTTTTACACAGTCATGAGCAATACTCCACTCTTCTGTGCCTCAGTAGAGGCAAAGAATTATTGCGAGGTTTATATATGTAGATACACAAATCTTTAGAATAGGGCCTAGTAGATATACAATGTGATGGGCTTCTTGGTGTGTCAATTTAGCTAAGCAGCAATCCTAGTTATTCAAACACCACTGTAGGTTGCTGAGATGATCCTTGTAGATGTGATTAAAGTCAATAATCAACTGATTATAAGAAAGAGAGATGGCCCTAGATAATTAGGTGAGCCTGATTTGATGATCTGTTGTAAGGCCTTAAATATAGAACTGAGGCTTTTCTGAAAAAGAAGAAATTCTTCCAATGGGTAGCAACTTCCATTCAACTCCAAGAGTCCCAGCCTGACATTCCTCATGGCCTGGCCTATGGGTTTCTGAACTTGGTACCATCACATAAACCAATTTCTCACAATAAATCTCTCAACATACATACATGTATAACTCTTCTCTGCTTCTCTGTTTGAGCTCTGATTGAGACACATAAACAGTATCATAAAAACAGCATTAAAAAATATCATGATTATTTTAGGTTAGAGATTTACCTGTGTTGACAGAGAGCAGGTAATTACTGAAGTTTTCTCAGGAATAAAAAGGTACACTAAAAAAAATATTTGAGGGCAACTAGTTCCTAGGTACTAAGAAAAGCCAATGATCAGGTTTCTAAGTTCTTATCCCACCACACGACCTGGGAATGAGCATCTGCCATATTCAGTCTGTCCTGGCCTCACCTGGACCCATCTTTCCCACAAGAGAGAAAAATCTCTGGGGACAATAAATTGTTCCTTCACAGTACCTCAGAAGTATTTCTGTGACTTTAGAAATAGCAGCATAATTTTCAACAGATTATGAAATACCTATTTTTTTCTATTTAGCATGAGTAATTTAATTAAGGACCTCACAATTCCTGAGGAAAAAATCCCATCTTACCTCCTCATACAGACAAATATGTGACTCTTTTATGACAAACTGGTTTACACAGAAACTCAATTGATGTGGGACACCATGTCTCAGGGTACATTTGACTATAATTTGTATAGAAATACTCCTTTAATGCACTGGGACAGTTGAAAGAAGGAACTCTGTAGTTGGTGAAAAGAGGATTCTTCTGAAATAGGGTCACTTTTCAAGTTGGTCACAAATACAACAGCATGGAGCTATGGTTTGGCAACAGCACACGCTTATGTGTATGTGTGTGTATGTGTGTGTATGGCAATAACATTCTTCTCTCTGTTAATAGTCACCTCATTTCCTTCCACTAGGTTTTTTTCTTGTTTTTTGTTTTTGAGACAGAGTCTCACTTTGTTGCCCTGGGTAGTGTGCCATGGCATCGTAATTCACCTCTAACTCTTGGGCTCAAGTGATCCTCTTGCCTCAACTTTTCTATTTCAGTAGAGACAGGATCTGGCTTTTGCTCAGGTTAGTCTTGAACTCATGAGCTCAAGCAATCCACCCACCTTGGCCTCCTAGAGTGCTAGGATTACAGGCATGAGCCACTGTGCCTGGCCCCTTCCACTTGGCTTTCTTTGACCCACTAAGCAAGCACTTCTTTACCTTAATGCATACGGATCATTAAGAAAGTTTTTAGATAAACAAAAATCAAGAACAAAAATGAATGAAGCCCTCCCACCAACACTGATTTAAGAATATTCAATTCTGCTGTAGAAAATAAAAATAGCAACTAAAAAAGCTAAACTAAATAAAGGTGAGAGTAACTTGAGAAATCTGTTGTACATAAAGTGGAACCTAGGTGTGTTGAAGATGAATATGATGGATGGAAATGCCTAGAGGGCAATAAATATTCCTGAGGCCTTACATCAACCCCTCATGGGTAACAGTTATTCTGGCCCATGTGTCCTCTGCCAGCAGCTGCTCACTGGGCTATCTGGCAGTCCACAGCTCTTGGCCAGATGGACTCACCTTGTGTCTTTCAGGAAGGGAGTGTTGACTCCAGGTGGTTTCATCCATTGAGCCTCACTTTTCCAATCTCTGCTCTAAACCTTACAACTACACATCCACAGGGTGGATGGTGGCCAGACAGGACACATGAACACTGTGCACCCAGGACTCAGGCGATGTGGTCCTTCCCACTTGCATATTACCCCAAGATTGTTAACGCCCTATTCCTTCTCCTTGCTCTGACGGTACATTTTAAATTAATTTAACAAACAGTGTGATGATTTTCTCTGTGAGCCTTTCTGTTCTGTGACCTCTAGGCTAGCATGCATGCTGGTAATATTTGGAGGTTACCTGGAAGTAATTTTCCCACAGGACCCTGTACATTTCATGGCAGCCAATAATTTCTAAGTCTTCTACCAAAAAGCTCTACCAAGTTCCTAACAAGCAATGAAAACTGTTTTTGTAGCTTCTCTTTATTTAGCCACCTTGCTGAAAATGAAAGTGAAACCAAAAATGATAATGATGACAATGAAGTTGGTACAATGGCTTTTTCTATTTATCGCACGTATTGCATCTCAGGATGGTACCAAGTTGTTTGCATGCCTCATCTCATTTTATCCTTGCCATGATACTCTTACCTGGTTATCTTTATTATCCTGATTTTGAAGATGGAGAATATCAAGACAGTTTAGTTGGGCCAAGGTCACATAGATATTAAATGGTTAAGCAGGTGTACAAACGCAGGTCTCACATTAGAGTTGCTCATTTGGTCATCTTTTAGTGGTAGTAATAGATCTAAGTTCCCCAAATCAGGTACACACTTAAAGAAAAAGATAAATATGAAAAGGCCTTGGGGAATATAGAAATTGGAACAGCAGCCTTTGATAATCAAGAGTTTAGAATACATATGTACATATCTGAGCCCTTGAAATAATATGCACCTGACAGCCAGGGAAGAAAATGCATTTTAAATAACTCCTTGAAAGCACCATTTAAGAGTGAGTCCATTCCACATACTGAATGCTGAAAGCAATAACCTCTAGAAAGGAACATGCAGAACAATGAAAAAGGACTTTCAAATTTTATTTTTGCAATTATGTATTATTGGAATTTTATACAAGGCTATATAATTTGATGTCATTTTAAAAACAATAAATGGGGGGAAAGAAATACCATTTACATCTCCCATACAAGGCTTGTGGACCAGAGCAGATTTACTGTGATACTAATGAAGCTTCATCTTTAGAAGCTTCCATAACCTGTACTTAATTTTGGATTTATTGTTTTGTATAAGCTTGTAGTCCCACAAAATATGGAATTTCCCTATACTTTGTAGCAGAGAAATACCAAAATACAAAAGAGAAGTTAAAGAACCACCATCCCATAGTACTGTGAAACACAGTGCCAATGTATTTAGAATTATTTTATGTTTAAAATTGTTATATCATAATTATTATACCGTATTAGCATACCAGTTATACCAAATTATTATATCATAATTTTAAATATGATATAAAGTAACTTTAAAAGTGATTTATAAACATTTAGAATTTGTAAATAATTTATGGTAAAATTTAAAAGACAACACATTTTCTGTCCTTTGTCTCCTTTCTCTGTGCCTTTTGAATCCTTTTTCCCCCAAAGGTGCCTGCTTTTTCAAGGAAGGCTGTAAAGATGGCAAGGCAATTTCAGCAGGGGATTTTATGCAGATGCAGTATTTATGATGGTTGTCCTGGAGAGAGTCTGTGATTAATGATCACATATAACCTGGTTCAATATATATATTTTTTAAAGCAGGCCTCCTTATTGGTGGCAATGCACTACAAAGGGGAATATACTTCGAAAGATCTCTTAATCCGAGGACACAGACCGATGGGTCAGTTGGGTATTGTTTATAACCTTTAAGATCAATGGTTTTGAAGGTCATGTGCGGTACACATTTATTTAGCCTGCCAGGAGCAAGTCTATTTCCTGGATATATTAACAAAATTGCTAACGTTAACTATTTTCTTTACCTGGCCTTAGATACCATTTATTTTTCTTAACAACAATTTTAAGACAGATTCACCAAACCCATTAGATTGTTAGGACATCTATGTGTGTTCAACCACACTATCCCTCTGATTTTCAGCTTCATCCCTCTAGAAATTAGCTGGAAACCCTCACAATTGAGAAGATCATTATGCACCAGAAGCAGCAATAACATAACACACAAAACTGTAAGAGATCCTCCAAGGGGAGGTTATCAGAGAAGTGTGAGACTCACACCTCCTCTGAACACTTTTTAATTTTGTACTTTGTTTCCAGATTCTTTCCACTGCAGGCTTTTTGCCTGTCTTTTGGAGGCTCTAAACCAGTGGTTCTATACCTTGGCTGCACTTTAGAAATATCCAGGAAAGCTTTTACAAATGCTATGCCTGTGTACCTGTCACCAGAACAGTATACAACTCTACCACATAAAAATAAACACTTGTACTTCCTAAGTCTATTGAAATTTTTAAAAATTCTATGCCAGAATTATATCTCTAGAGCATTGGTCCTCAGTCTTTTTGGCTCCAGGGACTGGTTTCATGCAAGACAATTTTTCCATGGACTAGTTGAGAGCCAGAGATATTTTCAGGTTGATTCAAGCACTTTACATCTCTACTTCAGGTTAACAGGCATTAGATTTTCATAAGGTGCACTCAACCTAGATCCCTTGTATGCATAGTAGGGTTGGCGCTCCTATGAGAATCTGATGCTGCAGCTAATCTACAGGTGGTGGAGCTGAAGTGGTGACCCTAGTGATGGGGAGCGGCTGTAAACAGAGATGAAGCTTCACTCCCTGGCCTGCCTGCTCACCTTCTGCTGTGTAGCCCAGTTCCTAAAAGGCCATGGACTGGTCAGTACCAGTCTGCATCCTGGAGATTGCAGCTTTAGAGTTTGTTCAATTGGTAGCATCCAGGCATTTGTGTTTTTAACAAACTTTCCTGAGGATTATGATGTACGGCAGGGTTGAGGTTGCTCCTCTAGGCCATGACTAACATTGTGCTGTTCTTCTAACGCTCTGCAGCATGTTTATGTTCTTGAGTTGTCCTTCTCTCATTTCACTCTTCTCTCTAGTAACCTTCTCCTAAGCTCTAGTTTATTCATTCAAGAAATGTTTATTATGTATTTAAAAAATATCGGACACTGGAATAACATTAGGGTTACAAATAAATAATGACAATAATAATAATGGACATAGAATAATGGACTCTTTGAAGAGTCAAAATCTATTAGATAAGTGATGGGCAGCTAGCCATTCTGATTTGTCTGGGGCTGGAATGTGGGTGGGGGAGTTTTCCGGATGTGAAACTTTAAGGGCTAAAATCAGGAAAGCCCTGGGCAAATTGGGACAAGTTGTTCACCCTAATTTGGAAACAGTGAGGAATGGACGAACTCTGTTTGGGGGCTGAGAAAAGGTTATGAAAGTGGCTGCACACACACAATTGAGCTTGGTCTCGAGACATGAATAGGTACAGTATTTGCTTTGTACACCAGAATGAAAGAATGAAAGGCATTAAAAATATCCATAGAGGGAATGGAAGCACTGAGGGTGTTCATGTTTTTGTAGAATTATTTCAATTTTTCCCAGCTGAGTAGTCTAACTTTTTTAACCCAAGTTTTTCCAAACCTCTACTTTATCATAGAATTCTTGTTTTGCCCAAGACTTTTATAGATCAACTATTTTGGGAAATGCTGGGCTCAGTCACAGATATGGGGAAGGGTTTAATGGAGATAAGAATGGAAAATAGCTAGAAGATAGGATTGGGTTTGAAAGGGCCTACTAAGGAGTTTGAAATTATTCTTATGTGTAGCAAGGACATGTTTGAACATTTTTAATGAAATAATGGGCTCAAAATTTTTTTCATGAAATTCTTTCATCAAAGTTCTTTTCTACTGAACTAAGGTATTGATTATGAATGGAGAGATAAGAAGTTTGTTTTAGAGATTTGTTTTTAGGGTTCTAGTAATGATACAAATAACTCAATGGGGTTTATTTTTAAATCCTATAGCTTCAATTTCAAAATAGCTAGAAGAGGTTTGAGATGTTTCCAATGCCAAAAGCTGATAAATGTTTGAGGTGATGAATATCCTAGCTGCCCCAGTCTGATCATTGCATATATCAAAATATCACATGGACCCCATATAATGTCTGATTATTATGGTTAATTAAAAATAATTAAGAAGGAAAAGGAAAAGGAAAAAGCTTTCTTAGTGTACCATGTATCATTTTTAATTCCTTTTTATTGCTGAGTAGTATTTCATCCGTTCACCAGCTGATAGATATTTGGATATTTACAGGTTGGAGCAATTATATATAAAGCTACCCACCTATTCAGAAAATAAAAGTAAATAAATCCTGTCCTCAAAAAATCATGTTTATAGAGGGTAGGATTACAAATAGGCATACAATAACTAGGTAAATTTGGATTTAATATGGAAACAAAACTGTTTAAGTATGTCTTGTGCAATATATTTTCCTAAATCTTGTAACCCTCAAAAATGTTGAATTCTCATTTTAAGTTTCCAACTTGTCTAATTGAAAGGTAACAACTCCACAGAAAAATATGACACCCTCCCAGAGGGCTGTGTCTAGATGAGATATAAGGGGGATCAGTATCCACATAATAGGCACATCAAGTGAGCTATGCTTGCAACTGTTGTCTAAAGATGTAAATTGAGCTAAATAGTTGCTGTGAGAATTTATCAGGTTTTTGCTATGCACAGTCCTATAGAGCCAAACTTTGGTGCTTGCACCACCTAGGAGAATCACCTCACCCACCAGCATATTATTCTGACAGTTGTGAGCTCTGAATGGCATACTGACATGAGAACTGGTAATTGCATGTATGTTCAGTGAAATCTTGGGGGAAATTTCAGAAAACATTATTTTTGGCTCATTGTCAAGTACCGGCTATTTTTAATCTGAGCTATTTTAAATTGAAATTTTGGCCAAGGAATGCATGGGCACTTGGTGATTATTTTAGAGTTGAAGCCTGCTCCTAGCATGTCTCTTTTCAATTCAATTGATGGCTCCTCTCAGGGCACATGTGCTGGGGCATGCATTTCCAAGGCTCGTGCCTCAGTATGTTCATGGCTAGTCTGTGAAATTCATGTGATTTTATGGCTGAGGTCTTTCTGACAGTTCACTAGCATCATTCCATTCTTCCTGTGATCCTACATGTTTGACCTTTTTCTTCACCTGTCCAAAAGGAAGCCTATTGACCTGTCCTATGATAATGGGCCAGCCCTGTGACTTGTTTTCGCCAATGGAATGTACAAAAAGTGGCATTAAGTTGTGTGAATTCCATTGCTTACACCTGAAGACACCTTCTGGTCTCTGCCCACATCCACCCAGACCTGGTTGAGCTGTCAAAAATTCCTAGTCTGAAAAAGGATGAGCTGATAGCTGTGAATTTTCTGGCAAGGAAATCTGTAGTTGGAGAGCTTAAAATTTCTCACAAAAATATGATCCTGGAAGATGTGAGAAGTGTTAATTCAGAAGTTCAGCCCACAGGTTGAATCACTGCCTATGCGGAACAGACCAGCCTCCTGAATGGTCTTGTTGAATCCACTGAAATAACTTTTATCAAACATAGTATTCATCATGCTACTTATTTGCTTAAAGATAATTCAGTAACCAGACTCACCCCTAATATCTGCAGGACGTGGGGCAAGAGTACAAATGGAAATCCACATACAAGTGCTAAAAACATAAAAAGTATAAAATCCTGAGTAAAAGTGAGATCCCCTCTCTACTAAAAATAGAAGAACTAGCCAGGCATTATAGAGGGTGCCTGGAGTCTCAGCTACTTAGGAGGCTGAGGAAAGAGGATCTCTTAAGCCCAAGAATTTGAGGCTGCTGTGAGCTATGTTGCCACAGCACCCTACCAAGGGTGACAAAGTGAGACTCTGTCTCAAAAAAAAAAAAAAGTATAAATAAACAAAGCGATGAATAGAATATGTCTTTGTTTGAGACATATGTCTTCATGTTCACAACTATAAACATACCTGCAAAACTAGGATTTTTATATGAAGTCAGGGAAGAAGTAAAAACAACTAAATTGTATTTGTATTGTGAATATTTGAATATTCTCATCAGACACAGTCTGATAAATTTAGAATACTAAAAAAATAAAAACACAAAATTATAGCCTATTAGAAATTTATTCTATTATATTTATCTTACTAAAATCACTCATTATGGTATTCTAATCAAACATTTTACCTAATTTGTTCAAGTGACAGTAATGTTCTAAATTACAAATGTTACAGTTGTACAAAATTAATTTTGGATATATTTTCATTAAAGGTGTATGTTAAGGTGAGTTTAAAAAATGAGAAATTTGGCTCGGTGCCCATAGCTCAGTGAGTAGGGCTCCAGTCACATGCACCAAGGCTGGTGAGTTTGAGTCTGGCCGAGGCCTGCTAAATAGCAATGACAACTGCAACCAAAAATTAGCCAGTCATTGTGGTGGGTGCCTATAATCCCAGCTGCTTGGGAGGCTGAGGCAAGAGAATCACTTAAGCCCAAGAATTAGAGGTTGCTATGAGCTGTGATGCCACAGCACTCTACAGAGGGTGACACAGTGAGACTCTGTCTCAAAAAAAAGAGAAATATATATATACATATATATATAATCATTTTGAGTGTCTTTTCAAAGAGATTTTTCTCCAAAATAGTTACCTATAAAATTAAAAGGCCCAAAACAAATTATAGTAAAAGAGCATCACAATATTTAAAAAATATTTTTTTTAAATAACTCCTTTATCCTTATGAAACAATTTTTAAGATGGAAAGGTGCAAGAAGGAAAATGTGAGTTCCTGGCCATGTGTCTATGTTAGACACACAGAAAAAGGTCCAGGTAAACCCAGTGGAGCCCAGGTGAACCCAGGTAAGCCCAGCCTCCAAAGGACCTTCTACCTGAATGCAGATTCCTTAGAGTGCCCAGGCAAGATAAGTAAAAGAACCAACTGGCCAATACAAAGCATTGAAAGAAATACTAATATATTATTTGATGTCTGAGGCAGTATTATTCCCATTTACACAGCAGACAAGAATACTCAGAATAAGTGTCTTGCCCACTGTAATACAATCATGACAGGCAGGCAGTATGATTTCTTATGAAGTCTCCATAATTCTGTTCCTTTCCTGCCATTTCTCAGTAAGCTGTAGAGGATCTTCAGGAAATTGAGGAAAACAGTATTGGATCTGGATTAACCCTTTGGCCCCCAAATTTTATCTGTCAGGTAGTGAATCCTCCATCTTTAGATTCTGTGACACTTGTAGAATAGTGAAAATTAAATGCAAATTTTAAATTTGGCACTGAGTGTCAGAATGAACGTATGTTGAATGAACTAAACACGGTGACATGGGGAAGCGTGCAGCAAAAGGCCTAGTACTCACATAAATGTTAGTTCACTTCCTTGCTGCACACATACAGACCTGACCAAAAATTAAAATTCATTATATTCAGTAAAACCATGTGTATCTGGTTCATAAAACTTATTATAGGATGCATAATTAATCAAGCACATAAAATTAGCAGACAGAGATTCGTTGAGCTCACACTGTGCACCAGGCTCTGTGATGAATGTTGAATGTGGTATTATATGTGCCATCTGAAAAACCAGTGTGGAGACCGTGGATACCTGCTTTTAACTGGCTTGTATTTCTGCAATGATTTGGATATTTTTCTGAGCTGCTACTAATGGATGAATGAGGACCCTGGATTAATTGTTGTTCATTCTTGTGGTTATACGAACCATTGGCCACCTGTATATCAAATAAAACATAGTTCTGTTAAATATATTTTACTCGGAAGCATATTGATGATAATGTCTACCCATTTCAAATAGAAGTAAACAGGAAAACCTACTTTTTATTTTATACTCTTCTGTGTTTTGAGTATTTTTTTGACTCTGTACATTTGTTTTTATATTAAAAACTAATTCAAAAAATCCTCATCAGCTGATGTATCTAAGAAAACATAGGTATATGGGTGTAACATTATTACTTTAGCATTCTTTATATTATTTAACTTGCTTTCTTTTTTGTCTTGGTTTGTTGAGGTTGTCATACCCAAATCTCACCATCTGGGTAACCTAACAGCTGAAATGCCTTTCTCACTGTTCTGGAGGCTGGAAGCCCAAGATTCAGGTGTTTGCAGGCTTGGTTTCTCTCTCCTAGGCTGGCAGAGGGGTCCCCTCGCTGTGCCCTGGTGCCTCTTTGTTCACACATATCTATGGTATCTCTTTGTGGGTCCATATTTCCTCTTCTTATAAGGACACTGTCAGATTAGACTAGGGTCCACTCTAACAGCCTTGTTTTAACTTAATCACTGCTTTAAAGGCCGTATCTCCAAACATAGTCACAGTGGGAGGCACTGAATGTTAAAACTTCAACATGTAACTTCGGGAGGGATGCCATTCTGTCCAGCACAATTTGCATGATCTTATTTTCAACAATAGAAGATAAAAATCTTTTTATGTTGTTATTAAAGGACACTCTATATATTCATCTTTACATTATTTAAGCATTATCTATTTGGTTATAACAATAGTATCATATAATAATCGTTATTACCCGCAGTTAATATTTAGTGCTTACCATCTGTCAGGTGTGACACTAATTATTTTGCATGAATTGTGGCGTTTAAACCTCCTAGCAACCATATGCCCTGGCTACTGCTATTGTTCCTGTTGTGCTGGTGAGAAGACCACAATTTAGAGTCATTCATTGGCTTGCGAAGTTACACAGCTGCTTAGCAGAAGAGACCAGAGTGTAGTTCAGGCCCTTTCCGAGCACAGCATCCCTAAGAGATCCGTGTTGCAGGTACTGTGTCATTTGCTGGGGATAGAGGGGTGTGGATTGTCCCCTTGTCAAATTTAGAGTTCCTATGTGGCAGGTCCATCTTTTCATCTCTGTATTCCTAACATTTTAGCTCTGTGTGTGCCTGGCACAGAGTTGGTATGCACTGCACTATTGACTTGATGCTGGTTAGTTTTAATCATCCTTATTTTCTTTTGAAAGATAAGGAGATGCTAGATAAGTAAATTTGTGATGTATTTAACCTAGCATGGCAAAGTAGCCTGTTTATGGGGAACATACAGCATTTAATCAACATTATATTGAACTTGAAAACAGAGTGCTTCGTATATTTTGAAGCAAGCCGAATTATGAGACTGAATGGTTTGTCTAAAGTCACTCCATTAATGAGTGACAGATTAAAAAGAAGAAAGAAAGAAACCAGGATTTTATTTCAGTTACGCCAATCTTACACCTAACTGCTCCATTTCCAAGTGAAATGACCCGCTAATATTCGTAGGATAGAGAAACTCATACTGCACACTATTTTAAAAATGCATGTGAGCATTCTCTCAAAAAAGAGAACCACAAATCACAGCTTTTCTTTACTGGTAATCAGATATTTATTTGATAACTCAGAGCAAGCTTGAAATTAAGGAAATATACTGCTGTCTTCACGATGGCCAAACAGCATTGTGTTTTTTTTATTTGTAAGGAAAAAAACACTCACTTGGGCAAGCAATTAATATTGTGTCTGTATACTGAAAGATAGCAATACACCTGTGCACTGCTAGCTGTTTCCCGTAACACCTACCCGTTGTGCGTCCACATTTTGGCCAGTTTCAGCTTTGGCTCTGAATAGAAAGCCCTGGGGTCTCAGTGTGCTTTCCATTAGAATCCAATTCATCTTTGTTTCCCTCCTTCAGCCATCTGGTTACTACTGTGAGTAAATGGGAATCGCGGATGCTTTATCAAAGCACAGAATAATGAAATCCCAAGCACCTCAAATGGTTCCTAGTTTTTCCACTTAGAAATCAAATGCAATCCTCTCTCTCTTTTGCCTTTTTTTTTTGTAGCTGTGCCACGAGCTATCTTAACAGGGCTTCTTTGACTTTCCATGTTAAAAAAAAAAAAAAAGGATATAGGCACTCTGGTAATTTCTGAAACACTTTCCATGCTGACATAGTTGCAGAGATGTTTCACCTAATTCTAAATAGGTGGTTTCATTGCACATAGCTGCATATGAAATACACATTTACTTCATTTTGTTAAGTTTTATGCTACATTTAAAACTAACTGATTCTGCCATTTACTTTGCCTGTCATTTAAAATATATACATCTTTTCTATTTAATTTGCTTATCTGATATGTGGAGACAGTAAGTTTGAATTATTTCAGTGGTAACCTGGGAAAAGAAATTAGTTTGGAAAGAAGTTTGAGTTTTCCTGCTGAAAGATTTTATCATTGATATTATTTTTGCTTCCACCAACTGACTGCTGAAACTAATAAGAAAAAAATGTTAAGTGAACAAGGTCCAAGCCTTATGCTCGCCTCTTTGAGAGTAGTTCTGTTTCAACAAACATGCCTCCGGTTCAATTTCATATGTGATTGGACCCACAAAAAAACAGAGACTCCACAAACTCATTACAATCAAATGGGACTTGAATTCTCTTGTCTAATGTCATAATAAGCAATTATGAGCATCTTCTCAGCATTCAAATCGGGTAATGGTGAAGCCCTAGAGAGACATTATATGCTGGCAGACTCTGGCTGATAGAATGTGCATATGTTCAATGGATCCCTGAGGGCAGCCTGGGTAGCTGGATGCCAGGGCAGAGTGCCCTCCGTATTTAGGGTAGACACTACCTTCAATTACGACTTGTATTTTATAATCAGAGCAGTTATAATATGTGTGTTCTTTCTGGAGAATTCACTGTGGCAACAGAACGCACAGCCTTTTCCATCTATTTCCCGCTTATGGTAGAATGACACATAAAATTCTTCTTTCAACTTCACATTTCTCTGATGAAGTCTGGGACAGTACTGGCTGCTACTACATGTACCATTCCATTTGAAGTTAAGTCATCTTTTGTCCACTCTGGAATAGCTAGAGGATTTTGCCTTATCAGTGGGACACTTCCTAGAGATAATTACACAAGTAAACACTTGCCACCCTAAAGGAAGTGGGTCTTGATTATTGGAAAATTTCCATCCAGATGAATTAGTTACCAGATTGTGATGTATGTTTCATCGGAGCCCTTGTAGCAACATGAGATGCTCTCCATCTTTTTTCACTAAACTAGATGATTGTCAAGGGATCTTCCTGCTTGGAATTGTATGATTCAGTGAAATAATGATCAAGTAACATTTATACATAGTGCAGAATTTTTTACATTGCAGATCTTTGGAAGAAACTACATCCTATAAGGAACAGATTACACAGTACAAGAAAAATAGAAAATTGGACTAAATTAGAGAGCTCTGAAAAAATGTCAGCATTTATGAGAAATTGTTTTAAACTGAGAAAAAAACCCAGAGAATTGGGGATATTCTGCAGGAATTATTGGTATTATTTTCATATGTGCATAATTTGCACCTCCTTGGTTCCAAAAACTATTTTAAAAGCATAGAATATACATTGAAAACTAAACCATTCTAGATATCATAGATTTGTATGTAGCTCAAGTCCTAAAGCTTCAGTATTTAAAAATGTTACATCTATTAAGTGGTTCGTTTTCCCCCTGGCAAAGTCAATGGAGTTATTTCATTTATCTTAACAACCAAATCACCCTGCTGCATGGTTGATCTGATCCATGATGGCAGCATCAGTTATTGGAGTGGTGAAACTCCTGATGTGGTCATGCCTTGCAGTATGGTCAGCCCTGTGAGCTACACCTCAGCAGCATCTCAAATAGAGTTCTTTTGATGCATACAAATCAGAAATCCATTCTGAATCTTTAGAATATCAAAGTGAGTTATTTTAAAACTACTTTAGCTTGCAATGACTATTTTTTCATTTTATATATTACCTTTTCCCAGAAATGTAGTCTCTCTGGGTTTGCCAATGTAAAGGCAACAATTTACATTTGCTTGATGTAAGTTGCAAATAAAAGGACTAGCCCTATTTTTAATAAACAGGCCAAGGTATCTTTGCTTTACAAAATCGTGGTAGGAAATCTCATAGCATGTAGACAGAGCATAGCATAAATCTCTAAATACATTACATTGAAATTACTTTTGAATTACAAAAAAGGGGTTAACTTCATTTCTAAATTGGCACATAATTCACAGTAAAATTTATTTATGCAATTAGGTTTAAGAATTGGGTGTAAGGATTATAAATAAACTAATCAGCAGCAAACAATCAAGTAATGACGGGAGATTGGACACAGTTGAAGGGCCGCCTGGAGTTCAAAAGGCCTGCTTCACACATCAGCTTTCATAATTCTGATTCCCTCTGTAATGACTCTGGGCCTCTGTTTCTATCTAATATTGAACGCTAGGAACACTGAGAAAGAAGCAGAAAACAATGCTCCCAAGTGCGAGAAAGACCGAGTTTTTTCATGCTTTTAGCAATGTGACCTTAGGTATTGATTTATTAGCCCACTGCAGCACCCCAGAGCAAAAGGGAACATTGGTAATTAAGTCAGTATCTGCACTTTCTAAAATAGTGCTGACTTGCAACAAAGAGAGCCCCTTTATTTTTCCCCTCTGTCTCCCAGTGAATGCAGATGCAGGCACTGACCTCTGACCTTTCTCTGAATTCTCTAGCTGCAGCTGTTATTTTTCTTTCTCTGGGCCTTTAGCTGCTGATAGACTGGTAAGATGCATTAAATTGTGTGTGCAACTTTCTTTTAAGCAAACATGAAGCAATTTATACCCCAAGACTTACTTATAAAATACATTTTTATTGAGCTCAAAATGAAAGTAAATGCTTTCATTTGGGCGCCTATTAGGGATTTGCCAGATAAGTACCTAGGCCGATTGGATGCATTAAGAAGGCACAGACATTTTTTTGAAGAATTTTATATTTAAACATAGAACTTTCTGTTGTGAAACTCTCAAGATTATAAAGTGAATCCAGTCAGAAATCTCATCTTTGTATTCCATTACAGTCATTACTGAAATAGGGCCACAAAAGGTAATAGCAATAAAATGAAATACCTTGAGGTGTATATGCAAATTATATGCTAATATATGGTAATCTGAGTACCCTGTTCAGTGGCCATAAAAAATACTAAATACAACTAATTAAATGTAGGTAAGTTGCTCTGTTTTATACTTCACAGCAATGTGAGAGAGGTAGTGTATTATGATAATTATAGCATTGCTTGCCTTGGGGAGGACATCCAACATTTTAACAGAATTTCTTATTCTGGTGTATTTGTCCATTTCACCGAATGTAATCACTTTTCCTCTTCTCTACACTAGGCTTCAGATCCATGAAGTTAGTGAAAAACAAAATGCCAAATTATGTCTTTAGCCTCCAGGAAAACAAATACTTTTATCCCTTGAAACTTTGGAAGTGTCATGCCCATTTAACACTCCTCTTACAAAAGTTCCACCACCACCCCCCACTGGGGTGATGGGATTTAGTAGTCAACCACATTGAAAACTTGGGGAACTAGAGCCAAGGATTTTCATCATACCTGAGAAAGACAAATATTTCTCTCAGAAATGCACTTCAGTATAGAGATACTTTTTCTTACAATGAAGTCAAATCATGAGATATGTACTTTCTTTGAATTCTTAAGAAATTCTAAGAGAATGAAAATAATGTAACAAGATTTAAATGAAAGCATAAAGTTTATGTACCTGAAAAATACGTGTTTTTCCTAATCTAACTAAAGATGTTATATGTGTATATTCAGTATACTAATAGTACTTTAGCCCCTAAAATGAATTTGCCCTATTATACTAAATGTATACTTTATTAGGCCCAGAAATTACCCAAAGTAGGCAAAAAATATTCCCTGTAAACCAATTTACTAATGTACTCATAAAGTTTATGTTGTAGTTTTCTATGGCTGGGACAACAAATTACCATGGACAGTGGCCTAAAATAATGCACATCTCTTATCTGATAGTCTTAGTGGTCAGAAGTTGAATACAAATTTCACTGGCAAAAAACAGATAGTGGCAGGGGTTTGGTCCTTCTTGGAGTCGCTAGAGGATAATCTATCTTTTTGTCTTTTGCAGCTTCTAGAATGCACCTGTGGTCCCTTCCTCCATTTTCCAAGCCAGCAAGAGCAGGCTGGGTCTTTCTCACACTGCATTACTCTGATCTTATCTTATGTATCTTCCTTCCACTTTTAAGGACTTTTGTGATGACATTGGCTCCACCAGACAATCCAGGATAATATCCTTGTTCTTAAAATCAGGTGATTTGTAAACTTAATTCTATCTGCAAGTACCCTTTTCCATGTAGCTTAACATTTTCACAATATGTAGGGATTAGGATGTGGACATCTTTGGGAGGGGGGCACAATATTCTGCCTACCACCCTGGCATATATGCATGAAGAGTGAATTCAGATATGAGCAAGCTATGATCCTACCCTTAATGGTTTCATAGCCTATCCCAGGAGATGGCAATGCAAATAAATATTTGTTGTACTGTCTACTAAGTTATATAATAGAAGCCTCTATTTGGCCCACTGGTGGCCCAAAGGAAAGAGTACCAAATTCAATTTTGTTGAAACATAAAAAATTTAAAGAAAACCAGGGAATGTATTGACATTCTGAAGAATAAGAAAAACATTTCTGCAGAGATGTCAGACAGATGTGGATTCAAGGAAAAGTAAAAGTTGTAGGGTTCAGGATGGGAGTTTTAAAAACTCTGAGGTTGGAAAGTTGAGTAGAAACAAGGTTTGACAAGCCATGATAAATTTAGATTTTATCCTGTATGACATGATTTTTGAACAGTGAGTGTATGGCATACCACATGTATGTATGTTGGAAGATCATGATATTGATGATGTGGAGGAGAGTTGATAGAACTCACCTGGATTGGATACATCACCAAGAAGATTGCAATGCTCCAAGACAAAAGAATGGTGCAGACCTAAACTAAATCAGTGGCAGTGAGGATAAAGGGGGAAAGCTGAGTTCGAAAGAAATGCTAAAAAATATTTCTTATCAAATGGAAGGATTTGCTGAGTGATTAAATATAAAGCCTCAGGAGACAAATGAGTCTAGATTCATCTTAGTAACTGGTTTGATCATGGTGTTTTTACCAGAGTAAGAGTTACAAGTGGTAAATAGTGATGGAGAAAAAAAAAAATTGCTTCCATCTTGGATATGCTGATTTACAGAGCTTGTGGGAAGATGTTGAGGAGCCATCTTTATAGCAAATAAAGTGAAAATATTGGGAATATTTGGTTGATACTAAGATAAAAGTAAACCTCCCAAATTGTAATCTTATTTTCATTAGATGAAGAGGTTCTTTGGGAATGGGATGACATGTGCAGCTGGGGATGCTCTGTGCCCTACTATGCCTCATCTCCTAACCATCCTATGACTAAGAGTGGTTAGGAGATGGGGCACAGAGCAGTGTGAATAATTTCATGAAGGAAAAAACCAAGGAGTGTACTAAATGTTAAGGATAACTGAAGCGCCTATAATGTATATCTAGAACTAAGAGAAGGTAGGCAAAAAGCATGTTATATTAAAAGATGACACTGAAAAAACAGAATTTATGGTAGTTTTTCCTCTCAGATTGAAAATGGGCATAACAAACATGATGAAAGAGGGACTTGGATCTGAAGACAGATGAAAGAAATATTAAATAATAGTATTTGCTTTCCATCCATGTGTTCTTATCTTTAGCCTTACGTTATTTCAGGATACCAAAATAATTTCCGATGTTGCCACAGAGCCATTAGTTACAATCTTTGAGTAGTTACGAACTACTGCCAGAAGATTGGCATTTAAGTGGTAAGGACAGGAGGTTATAGGTTGGTAATCTGTTTGATTCCTGACAAATTCTAGAAAGAGTTTGACAAATTCTGTTAATAAAATAGTCAATAGAAGGGGTTAATAAAAAAAGCATTAATAGGAATTCATTTAGTGTATATTTTTAAGCAAAAAAAATTTTATAGAAAACTAAAAAATTAGAACAGAATCAAAATGTATTTGCTATATCAGTTTTAAAATAATATAATAGGCCCAAAGCAACATGTTGAAATATGCAAGGTCATATATAAAGTCTTCTATTTAAGTTTTAAAAAATCAAATCAACTATGCAAATGAGAGACATTTAAGATACAGCTTTATTGTCACGAATCAGCATGGGGAAGGGGTGCGACCCATAGTGGAAATGGTGAGGATTGAGAAAAATACAGCACGAGAGAAGACACAGAGACAAAAGATGGGATTGGGAGGTCTGACTGAGCTGATGGCTGCAGCTAGCACCAAAGCACAAAATCAGCTTTATCTTATAGCATCTCGACAGGGTTCTCTAAGGGAAGTAGCATGGACAGTATGGGAAAGTAGCATAAACAAAAACATATTTTTGGTCTTAGAGTATGATTTTCTCTTAGTATAGACAGGGCACCCTCTTACATGAAGGTCTTAGGACTTGCTTCAGGCAGAAGATTAGAATTTCTTCCTAGGTTTTATGACCTGCTTTAAGGAAGAAGAGTGAGAGAAGATCAGAAAGACCTTTCTGCCTTTGCTGTTTTTTAATATGCAGGGGCTATATTTGGGGGTAGTGTATCCTAAACACCATTAAGGTACAGTCAAACACAACATTGAAAGAACTTTTAAAAATTAGATCATCTGAAAAAATGATGAGCTACCTGATGGGAAGTAGGGTTCTGGTCAGCAATCCTTAAACACAACCTGAGTCACTGCTTGTCAGGAGTATTAGGAGGAAATGCTGACATCAGGTGGGATTCTTGAAATACATATTTTTCCTAAATTTTAAGCTACGAACATTCTTTTTAATTAAAAAGAAAAGGGGTCTCTGTAAGCTAATACTTTTTGGTATCCATTACATGAGAAAGTCTATACAATATACAACAACAGCAAAAACATATGTTTACCCAGAAATACTGTCATATAAGTATGCATTGAAATGACACAAAAGAATCTGTATACATTTATAGAAACTGAATTGTCAAGAGATATATTTATTCTATAGACAAAGCCTGCTGCTGCTTTGGATTCATAACTCCCATAGATAAGCTCATATTGTCTTATGTTTCCAAGGTCCAGACTAAGAACTGAACAAGATAATAAAATGTGATTCAATAGGTCAGGGTAGGCTGAGAGTTTATAAATTTAACAGGTTCTCAGGTGATAGTGATATTGTAGGTTTACAGATCACATGTTCAGTAGGCATCAAGTATATTCCAGGTTCAAAATCTGTTTCACTGGACATCTTATTCTTTATCCAAACTCAAGGTTTTACTATTTCCAGTACCTGGTTTATACCCTAGTCCTGTGGCCTACTCTGAATCCTGGCTTTATGATTTACTCCAGATAAGTGAGGGTGAAGAAATTGCTCAAGATTTTAAGTTCCTTCATGAGGTTGGTGTGTAAGGATGAAGTGAAATAATATATATAAAGTTCTTAGCGTAGCCATGGCTATTGACTATTTTAATGATGATATGTGTAAAGGTGGTGATAAGAAATTCAGTTAAATGGAACTACAGGTATTTCTCCCATAAAGCAGCATGTTTTCTGAAAAATTGTATGTTAAAAATAAAAGAGTTTAGGGAAACAGACCGTTCCAGAGCACCTGTGTAATCAAAGCACAAGAAATACATAATTATGTTTAGGAAAGTACCTGGAAAGTTTCTTTAGATGGTCTAGGCACAGCTCAGCATTGTTAAAAACTGCCACCATGGATTTTAAAAGTAAACAAAAGAGCGTACAGTGGAAATGCTGACACCACTTTAATCAGAGCAGCCTCGGTGCACATGGAGAGGTCTGTTAATAGTAGGGCTTCTGGTAAGATGGGCAGAGGAGTGGGCTGGGCCAGGTACCTGAATCCAAAACCCCTCAGATCTGTCCTGGCCTGTCACATTTTTCAAACACAACTGAGTAGGTAGCCCAACTGGCACTTTTTCCCTTGCCTCCTGAAGATTATAATTCTACTCCTATCTTTTTGCACCCCTCCTTGCCTGCAGGTGACAAAGGCAGGGATCACCTACAAACCAAGTTGACCTCTGCATTCCACTGACATCATTCCTATGATAGAACCAGCCCCTGATTTTAGCTACCAGCACCTGCACTGCCGCAGAACAGACGTCTTATGTTTTATAGTCTATGGCTGATCTGGAAGGCATCCAGAAGGCACACTTCCTGGAGCCTTCTTGGATTCTCTGATCTCAGATGACTAGAAGATGAGCTAAGTCTCTATAACAGAGAAAATCTTTGCAAGCTCTCCACAAATAAAAGCAAAATAGTCAGTCACAGAAGCTGTTGGTTAAATGCCTCCACGACATCTTCTATCTTGCAGGCTTCTTCCACAGATGAAGACAAATGTCAGTTATGAAGCTTTTCCTCTTACTTTAAACTTGTCCCTAAGCCCCATCTCCTCCTCATCCTCCCTTACAGCTTCCGTAGATGACAACACTGACTGGGTGAGCAAGCCTCCTCAAAGGAGCTGAGAGGATCAGGTGGAACTTCACAGTTGGCGACCTCATTCCTTTTGGGAAGAAAAGGGTAAAAAATATTCCAAGAGAGGTGGCAATTCTGGGCCTGGTTTAGGGGCTAACCATAAGCTTTATGGCTGTGCCTTGATGTGTGTTTAAGCAGCAGCCTGAAGTCTGGCACAAGGCAGATTTTTCTTCCACTTGTTTTATTCTAAATAGTTTTCAAAAGCTCCTGTGGAACTCAGACTATGGCTTTGATATGGCCAACTTATTCAGTACTGACATTCCCATGAAGAACCCAAGCTCAGATAAGCTTCAGCCACTTTGAAAATTCTCATTTAAATTCAAATTCTCCAGACTTTTAACAGAGGAGAGATAGATGAAGAACAAGAAAGCAAGATGCCTCCCCTGTGTCCATGCAGCCCTCAGATCAAACAGACCCATCTAAGCAGCAGGACAGGAGTGGGCTCCCTGAAGACAATAGTAAAACACTTGATGTGTGCAGTATGTCTCCTGGACCAGGGTTCTGACTAACACTTGGTTCACATCAACCTGCAGTGTATTTATGAAGGCTCCCATAAAGATTTCTGCAGGGTTTTTTTTTTTTTTTTTTGCCATATTTTTGGTTAAAAATAGAAATCAAAGGCTGGATGTGGTAAGCAGTGTTTGCAGGGGGAAGCATCATTTGCTTGGGTTCATTTTACGAGCATTCCTAAAAATGCATTGCCAGGTTTTTCTTTTCCACTTCTATTCCCACAGCTTTCTCCAAGTTCACACTCAAAAGCCTCCCATTGTCTTCAGTAATTCGAGGACTGGTATCTGTGTTAGACTTTAGCTTCTCTAGCAAGCTCTCTGGGATTTATATGCATTGGCAGCAGAGTCATACTTTATCAAGGATGCTGTGCCACAAATATCATAGCCATTTTCTGCATTCCCCTCTGCCCCTGGGGAAGTGGGCCTTATTTGCAACACACCTTAGCTACTTCTGGTTTTGTGCTTCCTTCCATCACGCCCCTCCCTCCATTCTACTCTACTCTGGAATTGGTGACGTTTGGTGACTCCATGTTCTCAGCTCTCCTCTGAGTAAAGTGACCTTGACCCACTCTGAGGACTCAGAGGACTCCAGCTCTGGGTTCCTGGCATGGCTCACTGGCATCTGCACTACATTTGAGGGTGACTTCATTCCCCCTTCTACTTACTTTTTACTCTACTTTGGGGGCATATGAGACAGCCTTTCTTGGCTAAAACTCTGATTTCTATATGAGAAAAGTTGATAAAGCACAAATTGACAATGAATACATTTTATCATTCATGATGTATCAGGGACACATCATGGTTTTATAAGTTGCAACTCATTTTATCCAAAATTCATATCTAAAGAAATAGACTATATGATCCAGGGATGTAGGTAAAGATGATTCTATGATATAATTTCCTAAAATTGTTCTTTCCTTCCTACCTCCATGCCTTCTGCCTTAAATTAAAACTTTATTCTTCAACACTAATAACCTTTTAATCAGACAATAAGTAAAAAAATGTCAAGATAGAAGATTGTGAAGCATTTCACTACCTATCATCGTTTCTATCAGCCTTGCCTAAGAGACAGGGAGCCAGAGAGAAACTTCAACAAATAAAGAAATGGCAAAATATATTTTACAAAATTTTCACAATGAAATGCCTTCCTAGAGACTCCAAATGCATTTATTTGGAACAGTGATAGCTGGAAATCTAGAATTTTCTTAACGTATTTGATCATGGAATTTCTTTTTCAAGTTTTACCTGTTAAATATCTACAGTACCAGTTTCCACAGAGACTCTTGGGTTATGTTTTCTAGGGTGAAAACCAAGTCGCTTAACTTGTAGCACTGGGCACATCATGACATGTTATTTTCTGTCTACTTACCCAGTCTCATTTTCCACTGCTGAAGGTCTACACCCTATGTGAGCCAGGCACCAAGGGGTTGCAATCCTCTGTGGCTTTGCATTTTCGCAATGCTCTTCCGCCAGTGATTTTCCTTCCCTTGTCTGCCTGGTTAACTGTTTTCCTCCACCTTTCAGACCCAGGAAAGATGCCTCACCCGGAGAAAGACTCTTCTCTGGCTCTTGATGTAGAAGTGATCACTCTTCACTTATTCCCTGCTCCGTCTCCTTCTCCTCCTTTGCATCTTGGTTGCACTCACCATACTGGGTTATACTTGTGGGTCTAGTGTGTGACTCCATGGAAAGGGTAGACTCTGTGCACTGAGATTTGGGGTGATGCCTGGAACATGGTAGGACCTTAAATGGATACTTGTAGAACTGGTGAATGGTCACACTCCATGTGGTGTTAACATCATTCTGGAGTCTCTGGGCTTCTGTTTGTTTAGATATCTTACGTTAAGTAACATATATACATTTAAAAAAGCAAAAGTGTCCTTAGGGGAAAGGAGAGGTATGAGGTGTGCACATCTGTGTGTATATAGATACTCTCTCTGTATATATACACACACCCCCAAACATATATACACACACATACGTGTGCGCGCACACACACATCTATGTATATATACACACATACATACACAAAACATACACAGCAGCACACATTTATTCCCTCTCAGAACTCAGTTTCTCCAGCCATGAAGCACAGCTGTTTAGTCAAGGATTATTAGGATATATAGGAGGAGAAACTTTACCAAGGGCACTGAAACACATTGGTGGCCTTCGAGTAACACCTCAGGAGTTGTAATCTTTACACATAACCTTAGCTTCTAAGGTCTCATCCAAACAACAGACCTGCAGCATCCTACACAGGCTTCCATTTATCTACTTGAGCTGAGCTGACCCCACTGGAAATCGAACATGGCTACAGATATTGATCCAGACCCACGGACAGGCGGGGCTCCCTTTGTGTGAAATTTACAGAAGAGCCTGTTAGAGACAGTTCTGAAGCACAGACACATCCGGGAGACTGCTGCTTCCCTCAAAGGGCCAGTAGAAAGAAATCTTCGGCCACTTCTATCCAGGCAGGGGCATGACAGCTCTGCAATGCCTCGCTCAGTGTCGTGCCGGACACAGCTTAGCTCTCCTGCTCTCCTCTCTCCTTCCTCTCAGTCCTCTGTCTGCTCTGACCCTCCTACAGTGTGACCAGTTAGCTGTGACCTTCACGTGCTGCAGTGGTGCTCTGTTCCCCCTCTGCTCTGTCTTGCTGGCCTTGAGCTATAGTGAACTCACTAAGCACGAGACTCACTTTAAAAAAATCTAACTGAAAGGAGTGTTGTTTGCGCTCTGGCCCTCAAACACCAGGGCACTGTTGTGCTCCTTCAAATTGTAAATTATGTCTGTTTAAGAAAATGTCAGTGTTTTTTAAAACAGAATAACAGTGCTGGAAAAGACTTGGCTGTGCAATTTGTTACCGAAGTTTCATGCAAGAAAAATGATGCATTCATCATTATGAGCGCAGTCAAGGGTTCTAATGACTTCAGCACAATGCCTCTTCAGTTCTTTTAAGTAACATGTTGGATTTTTTTTTTTTTCTCCTAAGCAAGTTATCTGAGTAATGTGAAAGCTCATAAACTGAGATCCAGGGAGACTCTGTCAATAACACACTATCCTTAACAACAATTAAAACATAAGACACATCTCATAATTAAATTGACTTTTTTTCCTACCAGAAACGAGACCTTTTCAGGTAATGATCCCTTTGGTTCTCTAAAATTATATTTATTGGAGTGGGGAGGAGGAGATCTGTTGTTACATTTATATACCATTTCATGTGTCTTTAAAATCCAATTTTTAAATAGGCCAACAGGATGATTTTTGAGCAGAGAAGGGTAAATAGCTATGGATGATCTGTGCAGCAGAGATACAATCACTGTGCTGGTAATAGCATTTAGCCTCCTAGAATTTCAGCTCTGCAAATGGACTCGCAGGCGTAGGGAGGCACGGGTGAAGGTGTTAGCAAGCAGGGCCAGATCTCTGATGTTGATGCATTCGCTGGTCGGTGAGTACCCAGAGCAAAGCTCTCAATGTAGCCAGGCATTGTCTAGTATAATGCAAACATAAAATTCTCACATTTTTGTGTCTAAAATGCATTAAGTTCTATAAAACACGTTTTATATTAAAAATTACCTTTTAAGGATAAATGTAACACAATCCCCCAAAAAGCCACAGTGTTTTCTTGACCCCTGGATCACTGTATTAAATTGGAATATTTACCTGAACTCTCCTTACTTGGCTTCTATTCATGTTAAACAGCTGTTGGAATGAATACAAAGGGATTTTGCCTGACTTTCTAGTAATAACCTTGATTTTTTTTTTTTCCTGATGGCTTGAAAGCATTTTTCATGAATTGAGTTTTACCTTTTCCTGCAGTGGGAGTGGCTGTTTTTCCATTAAACATTACTGGATTTTATTAAGCGATATTAAGAGAAAGCCTTGCCACATGGAAATTTTAAAAAAAAGAAATAAGGAAAGAAGGGAAGAAAAAGAGTTGATTTTTGCTTGTATTTTTATTTAATATTTGAAAAGCTAGAAGGAACCAGAAGAGAGCAGAGCAGGGGTTCTGTGTCAGTGGATAGAACATATTTGCTGTGAAATATGATGAAATGTTTGCTGAGCTATTTTCCATGAAAATCAAAATGTTCTTCCTCTTTTATTCAGTTTACACAGCAGTGGCCTGTTTAAAAATGTTGCCTCAGTGACTGGGGGGCAGCCTGCATGCGCTGCTGCCTTTGGAAGCTGTGGTTCTGCACTGTGTCCAGCCACACTCACACTGCTGGGCAAAATCCCAGGGAGATCGTACCCTTCCCCAGCATGTGGGAGTGGAGTCCCATTTCTTTCTGGTATTCATTGGGGAAATGTCTAATGAGTGGGGGAAAACTTATCCTAACGCAATGCTTCCTTGCTGTCTGGGTGAATGTGGCCCAGTCCTGCACTGTTGTGATGTTGTGATCACCATGGCCCCATGATGGAGAGTAACAAGGTGGATAAAAACTGGACCAGGAAGGACCATCATGAAATGATTTTCAAGTCTCTCCTCCTCTCCTTCTTCTGTAAGATGAAAGCAGTGCTACCACCTAACCTGAGTAGGACACTTTTGTAATAATTCTATGTGTAGGGAAAGGGATGGAATTCAATGTAATAAAATCATAGTAGTGCTTGTGTCCTGGGAGGGAGATAGTGGGTCAGTTTGTTCCTCTTTTCTTCTGGACTCACAGTAATTTTCTCTAAACACACGTATGCACACACTTGTAACAAGAGCAACAGCCCTTTGGGCAGGTCGGCCTTCACTATGCATGATTCGGTATTTAGTTTTACTCTCCATTGAAATCAGTGATCTTTTCTTCATAAACCAGAATTTATCCAAATTGCATATGCTGTGTTGTACTCCATCATGGAGTTTTGGAATTTAAATGAAATGATTGATTGGAAGTGCTTGGTATCCTATAACCTGCATTATAGGTAGTAGTTATTTTGGAAATTAAATGTTTTAAAAATAATTACATTAAATCTCACAGTCCTTTTATTTTATCAAGAATGTAGTTTATACCCCTCCCCCATAACTGTATGAATTAGCCCCCGATATACCAGGGAGGAAAGAGAATTGGAAAACCCAGTAACTATTCCATTAGTCACACTGTGGTAGAGCCAGATCCAAAGCAGGCTCTCCACCTCCTGAGCCCAGTGTGATACTCTCTACTTACTAACTCACTATATCTAAGAACTGGAATTTTCTCAACACCAGCTTGATAATTAGTATAACCATCTGAAGAATATAGTTTGTCACAAATGCATAGTGTGTGTATATATGTGTCTGTGTGTGTGTCTTTTGGACTGGTTTAATTCAATTTAAAGCAATGAATTTTTAATTTTCAAATAGCCACTAGACCTTTATGCTGTTTTAATTACTACTGTGGTTTTAAAATTTTTAAATTCTGTTTCCTCTCTTTAAAATCCTCTTTAGGTGTCTGAGGTTTTTTCCATTTATTTACAGTGGTTCCTACATTAGAAAACCACTCATTTATTGTAGCTTTTAATTAATTATGAAAAGATAATTTTATATTACTGACTTTAATCTTATAAACTAATGAAACCAAGTATAAATACATTTCAAGTAAATTGCTTTTATAGGATTTTTTCTTTTCATAATTGACTGTGACTTTTATGTGATTAATTAAGTCATATTCATTAGGACTTTTGATCAGATCAACTAAGTTTGCTTATTTTGTTCTACATTTGTTAGATCAAAATTTGTTAGTAATGATATAAACTGGATTTTAGGGACATTAATTGAGACTGATAAAAATATTAAATAAGGAAGGGTACTATTGTGGCTTATCAGTGCTAGAACTTGAAAATACCTAAACAAAACAAAAGCAAACAAGTGCACTGGCAAACAAAAAGAAAAAGAAAAGAGCTAAACCCATAGCTGTGTGTACAAGTTGCATAATACACCAGGAAGAACATGAGGCCACAGTTAGGGGAATGTAAATTCCTATCCCAGCTTTGGAGATTCCTGTTCAGGTTTATGTAAGTTGCCTTAATGCCCTTTGTTGGTAAGTAGAGTTGATTGGGCCAAAATAGTTCTGTAGGAAGTATAATACTGAGAGAAGGGAGTATGTGTCCTGACCACATTTATCTTTTGAAATATAGAAGTTCTACTTTTGTATTTTTTATATATTGTTCTCTGTACAATTTTATTCAGTCAACAAATATTTATTGGTGTCTACTGCATAATAGAAAACTGAGGTCTTAAGAAATTGAATCTTGAAACGAAGTTCTGGATTAGTTCTGGGAGACTTAGAATCCAGTTGGATCTAATCAAACCAGCCATGTCACCTTGGCAAGTCAAATTTCTAGAGGTAGATAATTTATAGTCTGACTACACCTTGTCTTATGTGGCTCTGATTCTAAATGCCACCTAGCACTTCTGCCCTAACCTGTTCAGACTTACTTCTGGTAACATAAATGACAATATTAAGGGCCTAAATGAGATTTAATTGCTCTGCGATTTGAGGTTTTAGTTTTCTGGGAACCCTTTTCCAGAAAATGTTTTTCTCCTGACGTGTGCTTATTATGTTTTTCTATCATGGAAGCATTATTTCTTTATTTTCAGGATGGAAAGCTCTTAGCTCCTTTAAAATACAACTTTGGGAAGGAAACCGCTTTCATCTACTTTCATTTACTTTACATGAATTACTCAAACAGGTAATTGATTAATCCTGGTGGGATGGAGTTGGAGTGCCTAACTGTGATGAAGGGAGGAAAAAGGAAAAAGAGGCTGAGGAGTAATGATCCCAGAAAAGGAAGATAGTAAATTGCCAAGTACAGCTATAACTCGAGTTTCCTGGCCTTCAAAGAGGAATTTCAGTTTCTGTCATCAAAAAGCTCCAAAAAATATTCAAAAATAGAAAGCTTGAATAAAATGGAACCCTTACATGATCATATAGGTATGAAACAGTTCATACCTAAAACTGGTGGATCATTGAGTATTATAAGAGTTTGAAGCTTTGAGGTCATCTTTGCTGGAAGATTTGTATATCAAACGGACACCCAAATGCGTAAACCACAATGGCTGCACTGAGCCATCATCCTTCTCACAGATTTATGAAAACTTGTGATAAAATTTCAACATCTCTAATGTTTCTATTCTAAGTTAACAGGATAGAGTAACTCACTCTGGAAAGATATGCATGCCAGTCAAAGGGCAGGAATACGTTATGCAATTTTGGGTCTCAAAGACAGAAAGCAAAAATGAATACCCTAATTAGGAGCACAACAGCAGCAGGGTCCTGTCCTAGCTGGTGGTCTTAGACATAATTCACTGCCATTTCTGCAGGTTTTTCTGTGTTCATCTTTAATAAAAAAAAAATCATTTCTCACATGTTTATATTAAAATAAGGACTTAGAAGTAAATAAATGCATCCATTCACTCAGTCAAGTAAAGCAATCCAATTTTCCTAGTGTGTGCACATGTGTTAGTGGTTTGCTAATTTTTTTCTTTTTGAGAAATACATATGCTGTAGCTTCGAGGGTGGAAAATTTTACACACTTCTATAGTGAGGTTTAATTGTAACCCCTTTGCATATGTTTTTGGAGAAAATTTCTTTTTAACTAGATATTTCCTTGGCACCTAGAAATACAAATAAAATACTGTTTTTAAATCTCTCCTTCCCTCTCCCAGACCCTCCAAACAGGAGTCTCAGCCACTGGTGCACCCAGTGCCTCATCTTGGCACAGCATTCATTTAAAAACACATCCTGGAAAACAGCAAGGAGATATGCCAATTATGACCTTCCCAATGCATTCCACTTCTCTGCATGCTAGAATATATTTAAAACAGATTATATTTTCTCTCTGTGTTTCAGTTTTCACAGTTAATAAGACAGGCATTTCCATGGCTGACTTGCTGTTTTCATGGATAGCAAATATTCTGATTAGTATTCCAGACACCATATTTACCAAATTTTATCCAGAATAAGAAGTGTCATAGACATTAAAGATTTTGCTTCTTGCTGTCTGTATTTAAAATATCAAAAATAATAATAATTGTGTAGCTAACTATCTTATGATTGCTCTGGTAGCTAGTGTCTTTAACATCTTTTTAGCCTGCGTGTCTGAAGGATATTCATGCCACACATACAGAAGCTGGCAAGGTTAAAAAATCTCTCTTAGTACTGATTGCATATTCACAGCTATAAAATAAAACCTGGCTCGGGACCAGAGAGATGACGAGAAGGACATCTTAACACTGGCTCTCCTTTTATTTTAGTCGTTATGATCTGAAATTCTTGGCTAGTCTATCATTCACAACCAACCTTTGAAAACCTCCTCCAACTGGGAAATAGCTTAAGGTAATGTTATGTAAGTTGCTAGGACGTTTTTCCAATTATGAGTATGTAATTAACAGAATCTGTTGAGTTTTAGTACAAGATCTACTATAAATTCCCAACCTCTCTCTTCTTAGGGAAGAAAAGAGAGAATAGGAGATTTGGCCATTTCCCCATCTTTTTCTCATTTTAGTGTATTCTAAGTCATAATAAATAGGGTAAGTAAAAGGTAATGACTTAATGGGAAGGGAAATAGAGAAAAAAGCAGATGCCATGTGGCGGTGTGATGGAAATAGGTATTTCTGAAAGGAATGATTTTGTAACTTACAGGTCCGAAGAATTTTTGTCACAATTTCCGAAGGTTAGTCTAAAACTATGAATTTTTTCATTTTAAATATTACATCTTTCATAAAGTGTGGGATAATTTCACTGTTGCATAGGCTTATGTTCATTATTTAAGCACAGCAGTTTGATACTGATACTCTGAGATTACCTCAACTGCAGAATAACCTGGAACTACATTGGCATCAGATGTGCAAATTAATCTATTTTTTTTTTTTGGATCTGATGAATTTTTCTTTCATGACTGAGAATTTTCCAAAAGGTATATACTTAACTCAGTCTGGCATACAATAGATACTGCAGTTTTCCTTTCTACTACTCAAGGTCAGTGATGAGTATGATAAGAGATGTGAGAATGGGTAGTAGCTGACTGACCAGTTAACCTTTAACAATGGGTGCTGTCTTTTAGCATGAGTATTGTTCGGTCTGGATTCTTATCAGGCTAGTTCATAGCTGAAGACTCTAGAATTTCTCAAGAATTACTTAGCTATGACCTTCTGGTGGCTATAATTTCAGTTTAGAGACAAAGCAGAAAGTCAGCATGATGCTATCATCTTGTTCCAGAAGTTCAATAAATTAAAGAGGAAGCAAATTGCCATTAGGCAGAAAAGTCACATTTTTAAAAAAGTGCATGTCAGGGTCCAGTGGCCCAAAGGGCCTTCAAAAACTAAGTACTTTCTTCTCTTAGTACTTAGTACTTAAGAATCTGCCTTTTAAGACTATAGTAAAAAGAAATTGAAAGAGGGTAAAAAGGTTAAAAGAAAGAAAGGAGAAGACAGAAAGATGGAAGGAAGGAAGGTAGACAAGAAAGGGAAAAATAAAGACAGAAAGGACTTAAAAATAAGCTATTTTCTGAACGTTATCCAAGTAGGTTGATTATCAAACCACAATGAAGGTCCAGATGTAGTCACATTTATATAAATTAGCCTTCAGTTTTTTGTCAGATCATTTGGCAGTTCTGTCATTCATTCATTCTGCCAGGTGTGTACTAAGAGCTGGGAGAATGTGAAAAAAGACCCCTGCTATCTAAGGTAATGGTTTAAAACCCAAGGGGAGACCCTCCCCTTGAATATTTGACTCTCAGCAAAGTGACCTGCACAAATGCCATCCAATTTCCATTATCCACACAGCTCCCTCGATGTTTCCAAGAATGAATAGATAATGCCTTCTACATTTAATATTTATAAATTGGTTAAATGTCTCAGACTTTGGACTAAGTCATAGAAAACAGTGCAAAGAATGAAAGAGGGTAGTCAGATTCAGAGAGAAAAGCAAAGAGAAAGTATTTCAACAGAGCTGTAGTTATTTTCTGTAACCAAGTGGTCTTTGGAAACAAGTGACATCCTTAGTCAGATGCTAAGCATGTGACGGGGAATGGCCATGCCTGGCACCCTTCACAGAGGACCGTGTACCTCCACTGTGCAGGTGTTTCTGCTCTGGAAGCCTGCCAGTCAGAAATCTCTGAAGGGATTCTCTGAAGGGATCACACACAGTTGCCTCTTAGTTAAAATGGGGCACTTATGCAAACACAGAATTGCTCTTGTTACCTTCCATCCTCTGGTTTGTAAACAAGAGAAACAGATGCGAGGCACTGCAGGCTTTACAGTTCTTGTTTTTCTACTTGTTCAAATTGGCATCCACCGTCTCTACATAGTGACTACACAGCTCTGAAATGATGCATGAAATGGGAAAAAATGGAAACAGTTTTTGACCTGAATGCCCAGGTCACAGAAATTACAGACATTGATTCATACAACAAATGGTGTTAAGTTTCCACTTAGCTTCAGTGAAGACCTAAGCTGACTATAGTTGATCATACCAATGAGCATAGCATTGAGTGAAAGGAGAATAGGGACTCAGGTCTGTTGCTGCCTCTAACACTGTGTCATGTGAATCTTCTTAGGCCCTGTTCTTTCTTCCAGTTCCTTTTTCCCGGTTTCTACTTATCTACAACACTCAGATTTCTCCCTGAGTTTTGCTTTTCCTCTTGCTGTCTGTCCTCTCCAAATAGTCCTTTAACTTTGTGCAGTTTTTTTCTTTCCTCCTTTTTTGCTCTAAAGTCCCTCACACTTAGCATCTTCTCAGAAAGCATGTTGAAGGGAGGCAGAATTGGAATGAGGTTACAGGATTTAGATACTTATTTATAAATGTAGGCATATCCAGGAAGCCAAAGTCACCAAATGCCACTTACTTTCAGGTGCCAGTCTGTATTCTGAAGAAAAGAGAACTGTGTAATTTCACTATAGTTATGAACACCAAGCAATCGCCTGCTGAAATGTACCAGGGTGATCACTTTTCTGAGCACTGCACACTTAAAACAGGATTGGGGCTACTGCTCAGATCTGTAGCCCTAATTCTATCCCTGTCTCTCCCATTCAAGGAATGAGGTCAAAATGCAAAAATCAGAGTTATGTTGGGATAGCAAATACAAAAGGCATTTAAAATAAAGTAAAACCAATATTCACCCTGCATATTGAAAGTTATATTTCTTAGGAATTTCACTGTTCAGATGTATACATGAGGTTAAGGAAATAGGTCAAAATCCCCCTTGTTCCTCATTTTTATAAATTGTTATTGGACCTTCTAGAATTTCTGAGGTTTCCAGGAAAAGTATGAGAATTGACATCAGAGTCCTGGCCTTATATTCCAGCTGTGGCACCTATGGGTTGTTTGAACTAACTTACTCAACCTCTCTAAGACTTAGATTTTTGTTTTTGTTTTTCATGGTAGTAAAATTGGGAGAAATTCTTTCTGAGAATTTTGTGTGAATCAAGTGTGATGGGATGTGTTTAAGACCTTTTAAAGCTGGTCTCTCTCACTTTTTCCCCTTCATGAGAGGGACTCACTTCCAACTCTCTTTGGAAGT
>CAUYQV010060561.1:0-28955 GCA_963574575.1 Galagoides demidoff
TAACTGAGAAAATGACATGAAGGCTGTGTTGATCAGTTTGATGGAAGTATTTCAGATTGCATGTGAAAACCCCACACTGTACCCCAGAAGTGTATTAATGTACATAGTTATCATTCAATAAAAAAATTTAAAAAAAAATCAATAAAAAAAAAATATGTGAGAGGAAAGGAAGGCAAAAGAAAGAGTTACACATATAGAGAAAGGTCATCAAATTGTATGAAAATGGTGCTGGAAAATAGGGGATGTGAAAAGGCAGTTAGTAGCTATGGAAAAGTATCTCTATAGTTTTCCTTCATCTTTAAAAATCTAGTATTCTTAGTTTTATAATGAATATCTATTATTTAAGTAAGGCTGCTCTTACCTTAGCAAGTAAAAACTTTAACCAGAACTCTGGCCTCCAGACTTTCAGTTCAATGTGATAGCTCAAGTACATCTATTTATCTTTCTCCCTTCTCAGAGTCCATTAAAGCAAAAAGTATAAATCAATTACTTTAAGAAAAACAAGAAAAGGACCCACAGCTAATGAGAAATAGCAATAAACTTCTGGAAGACAAAACTTGATAAGGGCAATAAAGATCACAAAAAGGCACCTAGAGTATTTGCCAAGGGAATAAAATCCAAAGGGAGTTGCCACAACTATGAAGAGGGTCAGGGTTCAAAATGCCAGGTATAATAGAAGCAGTGAAAACAAAAGGGTTACTTGACAGACTGAATACAGAAAGGTCAAACCCCTAAACATATACTCCATACATGGAAAGTCCAGCAGCTAAACATCTAACTTTGGGGCAAAGTATCAGAGGACTGTTCTCTGTAGAAATGATTAGCCTGAGAATATACTAAAACTTACTTTAAATAATGGAAATAGTACATTTTAAATGTGTGACATATATGGTCTGTGATATATCTTAATAAAGCTATTGGTCCTTCCCACCTCACCACCCTGAGACTAAGACTAGAGAGATGAAGATGTTCTTCATGAATCCTTCCTGCCAGCATGAGCCATCCCTACCTCCACAGGGGACTTGAACAATTCAGGAAACTTGTCTGTGCATCAGGAGTTTTATCTGAAGAAACTCATTCATCTAGCATTGATCATACCACGAACAAGGAAGACCTCAGGGGATCTAGAGGCTATTTAAGATAAAAGAAAATAAAAAGCACTCATTTTCCTTTTCTTTTGTTTTACTGCACTTCACAGATATTGCATTTTTCACAAATTGAAGGTTTGTGGCAAACCTGCATTTATCATGTCTGTTAAGTACCATTTTTCCAACAGCCTGGGCTCACTTCATGTCTCTGTGTCAGCATTTTTCAGTTATATTTCCAATTAAGGTATGATGAACATTGTTTTAGATACACTGCTAATACACTTAACATACTGCAGTACAGTGTCAACATAACTTTTATATAACTTTTATATATGAAAACCAAAAAATTTGTGTACTTGCCTTAAAGCCAATATTTATTTTATTGTGATGGTAAGGAACCAAACCCACAGTATCTCCAAGTGTGCCAGCATGAGTCATGCTGGTGTAGTGGGAAATCAATTAATAGCAACTAAAACTGCATGTGAATTGTGTAGTGTGCCTGTGTAGCGGGAAATCAATTAATATCAACTAACACTGCATGTGAATTTTTTTTTAATTTACACATATAAAAGCTGACTTTACTATCTTAAGTTTAGTAGATCTTTAAAAAACCAGTATCAACTGTGCTGAAGAAATATTTACCTGAAATTCAGTCAATTCAATAGAAATTACATATGTTTCATTTCAGTTTCCTCTTCTCTTAAAAACAAGATGTAATTGACCTGGCACTGTGGCTCATACCTATAATCCCAGCAGTCACAGAGGCTGAGGCAGATGGATCACCTAAGCTCAGAAGCTTGAGACCAGACTGAGCAAGAGTGAGACCCCATTTCTAAAAATAGCCGGGTACTGTAGTAGGGGCCTGTAGTCCCAGCTACTTGGGAGGCTGAGGCAAGAGAATCACTTAAGCCCAAGAGTTTAAGGTTGCTGTAAGCTATGATGCCATGGCACTCTACCAGGGGCACAGAGTGGTACTCTGTCTCAAAAAAAAAAAAAAAGGGATGAAATTTAATACATTGTACAAATGAACAGAAAACAAAAAAGGGACAAATGAACAGAAAATTAAAAAATGAGACTTCAGGCTTAAGCCTTAGGATATCAACAAGCATATTAACACTAAATGATCTAATTATACCAATTAAAAGACAGAGATAGATAATTCATTTTACAAAACACTATAACTATATGCTGTTAACAAGAAATTCATTTCAAGGGTGGTGCCTGTGGCTCAAGGAGTAGGGCGCCAGCCGCCAGGTACTGGGGGTGGCGGGTTCAAACCCAGCCCCAGCCAAAAACTGCAAAGAAAAAAAAAAGAAATTCATTTCACATATAATGATATAGGCAGATTTTAAAAATAAAAAGATGAAAAATGATATAGCATATAAACATTAATCTAAGGAAAGCAGGAATGCCTATATTATCATCAGATAAAGTAGACTTCAGAACAAAGAAAATGATCAGAAACAGAGAATGTTATTTTATAATTAAATGGTCAATCCATCAAGAAGACATAGCAATCCAGTATGTACCAAAGAAAAGAGCTATGTGGTACATGTCTGGTCTATGAAAATTAGGTCAACTTAAGGAGGTGGTATTTAGCAGCTCCCTAAGTTGACCTAATTTTCATAGACCAGACATGCACCACAGGTACCAATCAGTACAGTAGGTCTAGTTTCTTATGTTGACCACCTCCATATGTTGATCAGTTTGTTACAGTCCATTGGGTGGTCAATTTATAGAGGTTTTACTGTATATGAAGCAAAAACTAATAGGTCTAACAGAAGAAACAGACAATTCCACAATTAGAGACTTCACTACCCTGCTCAACAATTGATAGAACTAGACAGAAAACCAACAGGAATATAAAAGAATACATAACACCCTCAAGCAATGGGATCTTATCAACATTTATAAAACAATCTACTCCACTTTTCAAGTACCCACAGAACATATACCACAAAAGATTATATCCTCAGCCATAACACAAACTGTTAACCAATTTAAAGGAACTGAAATCATACACAGTATGCTCTGTAACCACAATGAAATCAAACTAAAAATCAGTAGCAGAAATAGGAAACGTCCAAACACTTGAACGCTAAACAACACACTTCTAAATAATTCATGGGTCAAATGGGAATCAATGGGAAATCAAAAAATTCAATGAACTGAATGAAAATTAAAACACCTTGTATCAAAACTTATGAGATATAGGTAAAGCAGCACTAGAAGGAAAATTTTATTGCACTAAATGTATACATTAGAAAAGAGAAAAATCTCAAATCAATAATCTAAACTCCTATACCTCGAGAACCTAGGAGAAAAAAGAACTAAAAAATGCAAAGCAAGCACCTGTAAGAAAATAAAGGTAAGGGCAGGCGTCAATGAAACAGAAAAAGAAAAAACAACAGAGAAAATCAAAGTCTAGTTTTTTTAAAGATCAATAAAATTAATACTTAGCAAATATAAGAGATTAATTACTAATATAAAGAATGAAACAGGTGGGATCACTACACATGTGTAGCCATCAAAACAATTATAAAACAATAAACTCTGCATGTATACATTTGACAACTTAAGACGATATAAACCAATTCCTCAAAAAACACAAAGTACCACAACTCACCAGTATATTTGTATAGTCTAATAGCTATAAGGAAAACTGTAATTTGGGCAGCGCTTGTGGCTCAGTGAGTAGGGCGCCAGCCTCATATACCAAGGGTGGTGGGTTCAAACCCAGCCCCGGCCAAACCACAACAAAAAAAATAGCCAGGCGTTGTGGCGGGCACCTGTAGTCCCAGCTACTCGGGAGGCTGAGGCAGGAGAATCACCTAAGCCCAGGAGTTGGAGGTTGCTGCCACTGCACTCTACTGAGGGTGATAAAGTGAGACTCTTGTCTCTAAAAAAAAAAGAAAGAAAGAAAGAAAGAAAGAAAGAAAGAAAGAAAGAAAGAAAGAAAATTGTAATTTAAAATCCCCCAAAAATAAATCTCCAAGTCTAGATGGTTTTGATGGAGAATTCTACAACATGTTTAAAGCAGGATTAGCACAGATTCTAAAATCTCTTCCAGAAAATAGAAGAGGAGGGAAGGGAAATCTCTCAATTCATTTTATGAAACTAATATTAAACTCTACTATTATTAAAACCATATAAAAGATAGTTTAAAAAAATAGAAAAAAGTACATAGCAAGATCTTCAAAAATACAGACCAAAAATCCTTAACAAAATACTGACGAACAAAATTTAGAGATAAATGAAAAAAATTTACACAATGACCAGGTGAGATTTATTCCAGAGACACAAGGCTCGTTCAATATTCCAAAATCAATGTAATTCACCAGACTAAATTTTAAAAATCACATAATCATAGCAATTTTTTTTAAAAGAGACAAAGTCTCACTCTGTCACCCAACTAGGAACTCAATGGCACATTCATAGCTCACTGCCGCCTTAGTATTCTCATTTTAACCTCTTCAGTAGCTACAACTACCGGTGTGTGCCACCATGCCCAAATAATTTTTTATTTTTTAAGCATTAGGGTCTTGCTGTGCTGCCCAGGCTGGTATCAAACTCCTGGCCTCAAGCTATCCTTCTGCCTCAGCCTTCTCAGCAGCTGGGATTACAAAAGCTGGAGCTACCACACCCAGCTGATCCTAACAACTGATGCACTAAAAAGCATTTGACAAAAGTCACTGTTCACAATAAAAACTCAGAAAACAAGAATAGAGAAGAACTTCCTCAACTTGATAAAGAGCACCTACAAAAAAAACCTATAATCAACAATACACTTAATGAGGAAAGACTGAATGCTTTCTCCCTAAGTCCAGGAAAAAGGCAAAGATGTCCACTTTCACCAGTCTTATTCAACACAGCCCTAGAAGTTTCAACCACTGAAATTAGGGGGAAAAGGGAACACAGACTGCAAAAGAACTAAAACTATACCCATTTACAGATATTATTTTCTACATAGAAAACTCCAAGGAATCTACAAAAAAACTCCTACTCTAATAAGTGAGTTCAACAAGTTCAGAAAATACAAAGTAAATATACAAAAATTAATTGTTTTTCTATACACTAGAATAAACGCATACACATTAAAATCTAAAATGCCATGTACAATCACTTAAAAAATGAAATACTTAAGTGTAAATCTAACAAAACATGTACCAACCTTGTATACTAAAAACTACACAATGCTGATGAAATTAGTTAAAAGAGACCTCAATAAACAGAAAGACATACTATTTTTGTGGACTGGAAGACTCACCATAGTAAAGATATCAATTATCCCCAAACAGACATACAGATATAATACAATTCCTATCAAAATCTCACCAACACTTTGTTATTGACACAGACAAAATTATTCTAAAATGTAATGGAAAAGCAAAGGAAGTAAGCTAAAACTATTTCAATAAAGAAAATTAAAGTTGTTTGATAAATAAAATTAAAGACGATAAAGAGGGGGCAGCACATGTGGCTCAAGGATTAGGGTGCCGACCCCATCTACTGGGGGTGGTGGGTTCAAGCCCAGCCTTGGTCAAAATTGTTAAAAAAAAAAAAAAAAAGAAGATAAAGAGGACTCAATCTACCCAAAATCAAAACATTGTATATAGCTACAGTAACCAAGACTGTGGTATTAGCAAAAAAGACAGGCACCTAGACAACCAACAGAAAGGAAAGAACCCAGAAATACACAAATACACCCAAGTGATTTTTAACAAAGGTTTAACCATAATTCAGTGAAGGAAAGACAGTCTTTTCTTTTTTCTTTTCTTTTTTTTTGAGACAGAGCCTCAAGCTGTCCCCCTGGGTAGAGTGCAGTGGCATTACAGCTCACAGCAACCTCCAACTCCTGGGCTCAAGTGACTCTCCTGCCTCAGCCTCCCAAGTAGCTGGGACTACAGGCACCCGCCACAACGCCCGGCCATTTTTTGGTTGCAGCCATCATTGTTGTTTGGCGGGCCCCCGCTGGGGATTCAAACCTGCCACCTTAGGTGTACGTGGCTGGCGCCTTAGCTGATTGAGCCACAGGCCCTGAGCAAAGATAGCCTTTTCAATAAATGGTACAAGAACATTTAAACCAAGAGGAAAGGCACCAAGAGGAAAAAAAAGAAAAAAAAAACCTCTTCTACCTGTCTCAAATCTTATACAAAAACAACAAAATTATAAAAATTAACTCAAAATGGATTACAGGCCTTACATTTTAGGAAAACTATAAAACTTTTAAGAAAAAAATTACTAAGGTGGCGCCTGTAGCTCAAGTGGCTAAGGCGCCAGCCACATACACCAGAACTGGTGGATTAGAATCCGGCCCGGGCCTGCCAAACAACAATGACAACTACAACCAAAAAATAGCTGGGCATTGTGGCAGGCACCTGTAGTCCCAGCTCCTTGGGAGGCTGAGGCAAAAGAATCGCTTAAGCTCAGAAGTTTGAAGTTGCTGTGAGATGTGACACCACAGCACTCTTCCTGGGGCTATAGCTTGAGGCTCTGTCTCAAAAAAAAAAAAAGAAAGAAAGAAAGAAAAATATTAAGAGATGCTGGTGTGGATTCAGAAAGAAAAGAATGCTTTCTTACACAGTTGTTGGGACTGCAAATTAGTATCACCCCTATGGAATACAGTATGAAGATTTCTTAAAGAACTAAAAGTAGATCTACCATTTGACCTAGCAATCCCACGATGGGTATCTACCTAAAGGAAAAGAGGTAATTTTACCAAAAAAATACCTTCACTTAAATGTTTATTGCACCCCAATTCATAATTGCATAAACATGGAGGCAACTCAAGTGCCTGTTATTTCATGAGTGGATTAATAAACTGTGGAATATGTATACCATGGATCAACCATAAAAAAGGTCAAAGTAATGCTTTAGCAGCAATCTGGCAGAAAGTAGAGACCATTATCCCAAGCAAAGTATCTCAAGAATGGAAAAACAAACACCACACGTACTCTCTAGAACTAACCAATGGGCACCCAAGTGCACAAAGAGAAATAAAATTCACTAAAAATCAAGCAAAAGAGAAGGGGGAAAAGACAAGGCAAAAACCCACTTAACAGGTACAATGAACACTACGGGAGTAATAAGCACATTTATATCCCTGTCACAAGCCATGTATCAAAGACATGTGTACCCACTTAAAACTTTGAAATTATGAAAAAAATAAAACACACACACAGAAGTTCTTCTGACTCTAAGACTAGGCAGAAGAAGCAAAGACTTCTGAGGGCATGCTTTATACAAGGGAAAATTGATAAAATGGACTTCAGCAAAAAAAAAAAAAAAAAAACTTTTTTGACACAGGGTCTTGCTCTACTGCCTGGGCTAGAGTACAGTGGCATCACCACAGCTCATTGCAATGTCAGACTCAAGCTATCCTTCTGCCACAACTTCCCTAGTAGCTGGGACTATAAGTGCATGCCACCACACTGAGCTAATTTTCCCTGCTTTTGTGTGGAGATGGAGTCTGTCACTTGCTCTGGCTGGTGTGAGCCACCACTCCCAGCCCAAATTTTTAAAACCTCTGATCTGCAAAAGACCTTCTTAAAAGGATAAAAATTCAAGCTACAAAGTCAGAGAAAACATCTTCAGACCATATATCCAACAACAGACTAATATCTAGAATAAAGAATTCTGGCTCGGCACCTGTGGCTCAAGTGGCTAAGGTGCCAGCCACATACACCTAAGGTGGCGGGTTCGAATCCAGCCTGGGCTCACCAAAACAACAATGACGGTTGCAACCAAAAAATAGCCAGGCATTGTGGCAGGCACCTGTGGTCCCAGCTACCTGGGAGGCTGAGGCAAGAGACTCGCTTGAGCCCAGGAGTTGGAGGTTGCTGTGAGCTGTGATGCCACAGCACTCTACCCAGGGGGATAGCTTTATGCTCTGTCTCAAAAAAAAAAAAAGAATTCTCAAAACCCAACAGTTAAAAAAAAAATCCAATTAGAAACTGGGTAAAAGACATGAAGAAGTAATTCATCAAAAAGGATATTCATATGGTAAATGAGCACATGAAAAGATGTTCAACATCTTTAGCAGTTAGAGAAATGTAAATTAAAACTATTGATAAAAGGAGATATTACTACCTATTACTACTAACCATTTTGACATACCTATCAGAATGGCTAAAATTAGAAAATGATGACACCAACTGCTGGTTACAATATGAAGAAACTAGAATCCTTATATATGGCTGGCAGAGATGTAGTGATTCAATCACTTTGGAAAAAAAGTTTGGTAGTTTCTCAAAAATTAAACATGGAGCTATCATATGATCTGGCAATTCCACTGCTACGTATAGACCAAGAGAACTGAAAACATACATTCACACAAAAACCTGTACACAAATGTCTACAGAAGCATTTTTTTTTTTTGAGGCAGAGTCTCACTATTTTGCCTTTAGTAGAGTGCCATGGCATCACAGCTCACAGCAACCTCAAACTCTTGGGCTTAATGATTCTCTTGCCTCAGCCTCCCAAGTAACTGGGACTACAGGTGCCCACTACCATGCCCAGCTATTTTTTTGTTGCAGTTGTCATTGGTTAGCAGGCCGAGGCTGGGTTTGAATCTGCCTGCCTTGGTATATATGGCCAGCACCCTACCCACTGAGCCATGGGCGTCAAGCCAGAAGCATTATTTTTAATAGCAAAAAATCAGAAATGTCCTAGAAGTTTTTCAAAGGGTGGATGATTAAACAATCTGTAGTACCACTCATACCATAGAATACCACTCAGCAATAAAAAGGAACAAACTGTTGACACATAATAACGATCTGGATGAATCTTCAGGAAAGTATACTGAGTAAAAAGCCAACCCAAAAGTTACATACTATATGATTCTATTTACATAAATTATTAGAATGACAAAATTATAGAAATGGAGAACAGATTAGTAGTTGCCAGGGTTTAAAGAGGGGATGGGCAACAGAAAGGTTGTTGGAACTGGAAGAGAGCTTCATGAGCTCCCTGTGATGACAGAAATGTTCCGTATCTTAAAAGATACTTGCATGTTACAAATCTGACAAAGGACTGATAACTAGAATCTACAGAGAACTCAAATTAATCATTAAAAAGAGCAAACAATTATCAAAAAAAGAGCAAAATAATCAACAAAAAAAGAGCAAACAATTCCATCCAGCAGTGGGCAGGAAACATGAACAGAATGCTTATCATCCCTAGTCATCAGAGAAATGCAAATCAAAAACCACCCTGAGATATCACCTAACCCCAAGAAGAATATCCCACATCACAAAATCTCAAAGCTGCAAATGTTGGTATGGATGTGGAAAGAAGGGAACATTTTACACTGTTGGTGGGATTGCAAACTAACACAGTATTTATGGAAAAAAGTATGGAGAATCCTCAAAGAGCTAAATGTAGACATTCCTTTTGAACCTGCAATTCTATTACTAGGAATCTACCCAGAAGAAAAAAATCATTTTATCATAAGGACATTTATGTTAGAATGTTTACTGCCACTCAATTCACAATTGCCAAGACATGGAAGCAACCCAAGCACCCATCAACCCATGAATGGATTAATAAACTATAGTGTGTATGTGTGTGTGTGTGTGTGTATATATATATATATCATAAAATACTATTCAGCTATTAAAAAAAGATGGTGACTTTATATCTTTTGTATTTATCTGGATGGACTTGAAACACATTCTTCTTTGTAAAGTATCTCAAGAATGCGAAAGCAAGTATCCAACATACTCAAAACTAATATGAATCTAAGAGAAAAACAATTATATGCCCACATGAGAGAATAACACAAGTATATTCAAGTGGGGGGAGGAGGGAGCAGACAAAGGAGAGGAGAGGGAGAACTGGTAAACTTTTACCTGATGGATACATTGTGAGGGTGTATAGCACACCACTAGGATGAAGGGCTCAACTGCTTCAACACAATTTGAACTTCACCTTAGAAACACAAACAAGGTAACCTAATCATTTGTACCTTCATATTAATCTGAATTTTAAAAAATAATTAAGTAAATAAAGAAATGTTCCATATCTTGACTGTCAAAATAAAATGTCGATATCTTGGTCCAGACACTATGCTATATAGTTTTGTATGACATTACCATTGGGAGAAAGTAGGTAAAGGGTTCAATGGATCTCTGTATTATTTCTTACAACTGCATGTGAATCTATAATTATCTCACAATAAAAAGTTTAATTTTTAAAAATCAAGTAATGTACTGTCAAATGCATATTTACTATTCTTCTAATAACCTATTTTAATTTGGATTTCAAGAGCTCTTCTCATCTCACGTTCTTCTTACTTTTGCTACACCAATGCCAAAAGATCTTCCTTGTACACCTCCTCCTTAGAAACGTCAAGGAACTCCCTTACCTCATCAAAAACAAAATAACTTGACTAGTTCAATTATTTTTTTTACTTTTCTTTAATATACATACCATGAACATACCTTTCCTTATATCTAATTCTATACCAAAATTATTTCACAGCATAAATCTAGTCCAGCCCAATGTCTGCTATTTTTATTCATATTGCTTGATAAGATCACATTTCATATCAATACTTGTAGAATTGAATTGTTTATTAGCACCAGAGATTCCAGAGGAAGTGGAAACTAGTTGCATTGTGATGATTCTTGCTTGCTCAGATGTTTCAATGGACAATATGTGTTTTAAAGTTCTAAATTATAGGAAGTGGAAGGGAGAGACAAAGGCAAGCACAAATATGAGGAAAGAAAGGCAAAATTTGCAAAGGAGAAAGACAAGCAAGTTTCAAAAATAAAGACGCTGAGAACAATAGGAAGAAAGAGACTTGGCTGGAATACCAACAAGATGTCTGTACTCCACTACACAATATCAGAGTGCCAAAAGATATACATGAGTCACAGGGCTTGTCATGCTGCAGGTCTGTAAAAACAAGGTCAAAATTGAAAGCCTGTTTTCCTCCACAACTTTTTAATCACAGACTATGTAAAGCAAGAGAGTCTACATTTTAATCCATGTCATCACTTTTGGCAAATGCCCTTCATTTACCTAACATATGATAGAACATTTATCTAGAGTTCCAAACACTAGGAGCATATAAATAACTCAAATGATGGAATTGTTAATTATTGTTATTGTCTTTGTTGTTTTTGTTTTTGTTTTTGTTTTGGGTTTTTTTGCAGCTTTTGAACCCACCACCTCTGGCATATGGGGTCAGCGCCCTACTCCTTTGAGCCACAGGCACTGCCCTGTCTTTGTTTTTACCTAATGAACAATCTGATTATCAAACCACAGTAGTAACTAAATATAAACTCATAAAACTTCAAGGTGCATGTCAGTGAGATAATTTTCAAGACTGCAAATGACATGTAGATATACAGAGTCCCAGTCCATATGTATCATAACAAATCACATTAAGGTAATCTAGTTTATTGCACTGTGATGGATTTTACTCCCTTAAATATTTCACTATGTATGTAATGTGTATTTTAAAGCCCTAAATTACATTTATGCAGACATATATTACATGCTCAAATTTATTTCATCAATCATTGTGCTCGTGGAAGTGAACATATCAAAATTCTTAAAAAATTATAACTCTCTATAGAACAGGGTAGGTTCTAAACATTCTGATAAGGAAATAAGCTACTTAATAAGGCATACATTTTCCAGCTAGTCTATTCTCTAAATTATATAGCATAAGGCAAAATTTTATATAACCTATAATAAAGGTTACTTTATTTGTTGACAATGTTTGAAATGGCCAAAGTGGGTTGTTTTTTTAAAACATCAAATTTAAGACTTCTCTAATCAAAATTATTGTGGTATTAATGGCATTTATTTCTGTGCTAGAACACACTCTTAAATTACTCCTACAAAGAATCATGGTCCTATCTTTGGGCACTCTCTCTCACTCCACTTCTTTCAGAAGTATAAGGTAGTTGATGCAGGTTCTTCAAATTCCATAAAGATATGTGTATTGGCTCGGCGCCTATGGCTCAATCGGCGAAGTCACCAGCCACGTACACACCTAAGGTGGCAGATTCAAATCCCCAGCCCAGGCCTGCCAAACAACAATGATGGCTGCAACCAAAAAATGGCTGGGCGCTGTGGCGGGCACCTGTGGTCCCAGCTACTTGGGAGGCGGAGGCAGGGGACTCGCTTGAGCCCAGGAGTTGGAGGTTGCTGTGAGCTGTGATGCCATAGCACTCTACCCAGGGGGACAACTTGAGGCTCTGTCTCAAAAAAAAAGATATGTGTATTAAGACTACCCAGAGCCAGTTGACTTTAAAAAAAAAAAGACAGGTCTTGCTCTGTCACCCAGGCCTAGGCTAGAGTGCAGTGGCACAATAATATGTCAATGTGATCTCAAATTCCTGGCCTCAAGCAATCCTCCTGTGGCCTCCCAAAGTGCTGGGATTGCAGGCATAAGTCACTGTGCCCAGCCTCATATACTTTTAAAGCATATACTGCTCTGTACCTAACCCCAAGAATACAGGCAACTGACATATTCAGAAAAAAAGGCATAAAAATATAAACTTGAACTCAATGACACCCAATTCTTATTAAAAGCTACACTACTAAAAGTTGTACTTACAGACAATTAACTAATGTATGTATGTGCAGTGCATACTTTCTTCCAGATTAGAAATCATGGAGACTGGACACATATGCATTTTACTAAGGAAATTATCTACAACTTTCACAAGAGTCTCAAAGTGGTTAATAATCTCAAAAGAAGAGGGGAGAAGGATAATGCACTTCCAACTTTCACATCAGGTATTACAAACTCTATGCTTGATTAAGATAAGACCAGCAAAGAACTCCATTCCTGGGCTACTTTATTTTGGCTTCCTGCAGAACTGATTTTATTAAATTGTACCTTGGTTACACCACATGTTTTCACTAAAGAGGAATATAAAGAAGAGACTGACACATTGCAGCATTTACTGTATAGATATTAAAGTCATATTATACAGATACTTCTTTGTCAGAACACATGGGAAAAACAGTTCTCCAGTCTTAAACCAAAATAACTGTGCGTCTCCTAAGTAATTATTTTTTAATTTTATAACGCCATAAATCAAATAACTGAGTATGACTCTTTTTGCACAAGCCACTAGAAAGCCTAAACCCAAACTGATGGTCTACCTTTACAAAATGTACAGGCATTTAGAAATTAACCTTCTAACTGCTCTTACTCTTGACCTCCTCTTCTCCTTCTTACCCTTCCTCCTCTTCTCCTTCTTACCCTTATTTTCCCTTTGCCCTATTTCCTCACCACCTTTGAGTTATTATTATATGTAGATTTTTGGAATGTATCTAATTCCTTTCCAGAAGGAGGCAAGGAAAAATTAGAGACAAAGAGAGAAAAAGAACCAGCAATCATCAATCAACCAGAGTAAGAGGGAAATGAGAATGAAAAAAACTCTAAAAGTTTAGATAACTTAGTCCCTCCAAAAAATAGTCAAAATAAGTTATAAAATATTAATGTGAAGTTACATGTAATTTAAAGGAAAACATTATCAATGTGCAGACACCAAGAAATGTAAAATACAATTACAATACACATCACAAATTGCTTTTAAAAAATAGACAAAACATTAAAATACTCCATCCATGTTGTCTATTGCTTAGCTGAACTCTCTTCAATTCAAATAGTGGAACAAAATCCATGCAACAACAGTTTGTCTTTGAGCAAACTATTACTTGCCTTCTAACTATTCCAGCAGACAGTACTACATCACAGAAATGGCTCTACTCTTCCATTCCACAGCCATGACAGGTATCTCTCAGAAATAACCTATTGGTCACCTCATAACTCAAGTGTATAAGTTCAGCTACGTACCTCAGATTTTACTAACAATTCCTCCCCCCTCGCTATTTTTGCTATCCCTCCCCCTCCAAACTTAAAATGTCATTATTGCTCTAGATCCCAACTTTGATATGTTCCGCAGACAAGTGACTCACAAATTTTATTTGCTTAAGTTTCTTATATAGGCTTGGCACCCATAGCACAGTGGTTACAGTACTAGCCACACACACCAAAGTTGGTGGGTTCAAACACGGCCTGGACCAGCTAACCAACAATGACAACTGTAACAAAAAACAGCCAGCTGTTGTGGCAGGTGCCTGTAGTCCCAGCTAATTGGGAGGCTGAGGTAAGAGAATCATTTGAGCCCAAGAGCTTGAGGTTGCTGTGAGCTGTAATACGATGGCACTCTACCCAGGGTGACAAAGTGAGACTCTGTCTCAAAAAAAAAAGTATCTTGGCTTGGCGCCTGTGGCTCAATCGGCTGGGGCACCAGCCACGTACACCTAAGGTGGCGGGTTCGAGTCCCCACCCCAGCCCGCCAGACAACAATGATGGCTGCAACCAGAAAAATGGCCGGGCGTTGTGGCGGGCACTTGTGGTCCCAGCTGCTTGGGAGGCGGAGGCAGGAGAGTCGCTTGAGCCCAGGAGTTGGAGATTGCTGTGAGTTGTGATGCCATGGCACTCTACCCAGGGGGATAGCTTGAGGCTCCGTCTCAAAAAAAAAAAAAAAAAAAGTTTCTTATATGGAAACTTAATTTTGGTGTATGATTAAATCAATTATTACATTCATTAGCAGATATTATAATCAACTTCAAACATGAAAAGAATCAAAATATTTTTATTTTTCTCTATGCCCTAATTAATATTCATATGCATCATATTCCAATTAAAGTTATAATAAATGTCATCCAAAATTCTAAAGTATTTCCAAAACCATAACAAATAACTATCCTTTATCAATACATTTTTGCAACTAATTCATTAAAAAATTGTGTTGATTTTGAAAATGATATAAACATGGATACATGCCGTAAAATTTAAAGGGAAAGAATTTATTAAATTGCTGATATCCCCCCCTTTACTAAGAATTTTATTTGTATATGAAGCATTTCATTTGTAATGACATCACTGCATTTGCCAATAAAACATTATGATTTCAAATTATCACAGGATCTTAGTCGAGGACTTTTCTTTAAGAGACAGACTCTCGGGCGGTGTCTGTGGCTCATGGAGTAGGGCGCTGGCCCTATACCGGAGGTGGTGGGTTCAAAACCTGGCCCCAGGCTTGGTGCCTGTGGCTCAATTGACTAAGGCACCAGCCACATACACCTAAGGTGGCGGGTTCAAATCCCCAGCCCAGGCCCGCCAAACGGCGATGATGGCTGCAACCAAAAAATGGCAGGCATTGTGGCAGGCGCCTGTGGTCCCAGCTACTTGGGAGGCTGAGGCAGGAGACTCGCTTGAGCCCAGGAGATGGAGGTTGCTGTGAGCTGTGATGTCATGGCACTCTATCCAGGGGGATAGCTTGAGGCTCCGTCTCAAAAAAAAAAAAAAACTTGGCCCCAGCCAAAAAAAAAAAAGAGAGAGAGACAGACTCTCATTCTGTCACCCAGACTGGAGTACAGTGGCTTAATCATTGCTTAATGTAATCTCAAATTCCTGTGCTCAAGTGTTTCTCCTGCCTCAGTCTCATGAGTACCTGGGACTATAGGCACATATCACCATGTCCAGCTAACTCTTTTTTTTTTTTTTTTTTTTGTAGCAGTGAAGTCTTGCCATGTCAGCCAGGCTGGTCTGGAACTCCTGGCCTCAAGCAATTGTCCCACCTTAGCCTCCCAAAGTGCCAGGATTTACAGACATGAGCTACCACACTCAGCCCTAAGATTTTTAAATTATTTTAAAATATCTCTATTTATTCATGTTCTTTGAATCTTGAAAAGGTAGATTTGAAGCTTTCATTCCTTAAAACACAAAGGTTTACTTAGTAACTAATTTTACCTGATGCCTTTAAGCAATGCAAAACCATCAAAGATTCTATACCTGTGCTCCCAAATATCAAAAAGAAAAATACCAATATTATAGAAAAATAAGTAAAGGCCAGGAACAGACAGTATACACATACATACACACACACAAAGATACATAAAAGTCCTCAAACATATAAAAAGATTTTCAACCTCACTCACAAACAAAAAATTACAAACAAAAACTACATTGAAATACTACTTATCACGTATATTGGCAAACACTCAAAAGTCTTTGGGTTATTGAGAAAGCCATGGAGAACTCTGCTGAAAAACCTATGAAGAAATGAGCAATCTCAAAAGACTGCTGGAGGAGGAGCAAAATGGTACAACCTCTACAGAGAATACTACCCACCAAATCACAAATACATTCATCATTTATTCAGCAATCTCAATTTTAGGAATATACCCTATAAATACAGTATGAAATGTACAATAAAAAAAGACAAATATTCAAGGCCTTATACTGTCCAGCAAAGGACTGGAAATAACACAAGAATCCTGATACAGGGGACTGGTTGTATATACCATGGTATATTCAAATGAATGGACTACTATACATCAGTGAAAAGTAATAGTAATAAGGAAAATCTCTACATACTAATAGATCTCCAAAATATACTACTGAGGTAAAAACTGAGCCACAGAAATATGTATACAGTACACTAATTATTTTGTAAAAGGGGGGAGAAAATAAGAGTATATATGCTATTTACATAAGAAAGTAATGAAACAATGGGGAAACAGAAGTAATTGGGATAAAAAATATTCATTAGATCTGTTGTTCATATCTTTTCCTTTCTAGTTTTTATTTTTTATTTTATTTTATTTTGAGACAGAGCCTCAAGCTGTCACCCTAGGTGACATCACAACTCACAGCAACCTCCAACTCTTGGGGTCAAGCAATTCTCCTGCCTCTGCCTCCCAAGTAGCTGGGACTATAGATGCCCACCATAATACCCAGCTATTTCTTGGTTGCAGCCATCATGGCTGTTTGGTGGGCCCAGGCTGGATTCAAACCTGCCAGCTCCGGTGTATGTGGCTAATGCCTTAGCCGCTTGAGCCACAGGTGCTGAGCCTTCTTTCTAGTTTTTAAGTAAAATATTTCAAACCCAAAATAATAAGATAATTTATCTACCTCATTTATTTTCAAAGTTACAGTAGGTTAAGACTTCCAAGAGATCAGGTTCATCAGCATTATATATTTGATCTGATCATAACTAATAAATTCTTGAAATTGAATACAGGAATAGTTACTAAATGCTGCACTCTCATTAATTTCTCTCTGGGGCTATTAATTTTTCTGTGGTTTGAATCTAATCAAGCAGATAACATGTCAAAATAATCTTCCATTGAAGAGCTTCAATGAAAATTTTTGTTTATTTAATACAAATTAAATCAATCAGACACAGAACCCATTGCTGGTTGAACCAAACAAGCATTGTCTTTTCAGCTACAAGATTTTTCAGAATTTTTTGCATTTTCCCACTTTGCTTGACATAGGTACATCCAGAGTAAAGCACGGGATCTGAAACATCAAGTCTGTGCATGCTACTGCCTCTGAATGGGATTGGGAAAAAAGGTGAGCTCATCCCCTATGAATACAGGCAGGGAAAAGCTGGACTAAAGACAAAAACAGTGAGTACTATTTGTATTAAAATATGTCCAATTGACTGAACTTTGGGTCTGACAGTAAGATTTAGAACTATATGCCAAAAAAAAAAAAGACAAAACTAAAAATGAAAAGCCCCTTACAAATAAGGAAGTCAGGAAAAGCAACTAAAACTGGTAGAACAGTCCATTGAGTCTCAAACTTTTTTTTAACAGTGTTCCCTCAACCGATCTACCTCCACAACAACCTCAATTTCAAGTGGGAAAAAATTCAGTAATAACAAAAGTTATTAGTTATCATTTTTATTACTCAGTAATAAAGAAAATTAGTTATAATGGGAGAATGGTTAACTTATATTTGAACCATAATGAATACACAGTTGACCCTACATATCCATGGGTGAAACAACCTTGGATCAAAATTATTCGACAACAAAAAAAGATGGTTACTTCTGTACTAAACATCCACAGACTTATTTTTCTTGCCATTATTGCCTAAGCAATACAATATAACAACTACTGTATTTATACATCATTTACATCGTTATTAGGTACTATAAGAACTATAGATATAATATAGAATATACAAGAGGACATCATCAGATACATGCAAATACTATACTATTTTATATAAGGAACATGAGCATCCATGAATTTGGTTATCTACAGAAGGTCCTGAAACCAATCCCCCACAGATACTGGGAGAAAACTAAATTCTTAAAGTCAAGATACTAAAAAAGCTACAAGCCAAAATTAAGTTTATACAAATATGTAGTAGTAATACTATTCAATGAAGGGTTAATATAAATCACAACAAACTAAATTGAGAACACTAAATAAAAGTCATTTATCACATAAAACAAGAACAATAGCAATTGAAAACCACAAGCAACTTAACACAACATTGATGGTGCTCTGATAAAGAGCTCTTCAAAAAAAAAAACTCTTTAATAACCCCGCTGTTTCAGTGGGAGCTTCGCTGTGCTCACAAATACAGATCAGTAGCCAAATTTCTTAATCGAATTTTGAAACAGTATCATAGGTAACTCTACTAACATTTTATTTTATGAGAACCCAATATTAATAACCATTAATAATGCAATTAGTAGAATACTAGTAAATAGATCATAGTTTTTATAAAACTAAAGATTATGAAATGAGGATCACTGACCCTTAAGAGCTGAAGAAAACAAGATATGAGAAGAACATAATGGTCACAATCTTAATGTAACAGAGTGAAGGAGCAATTGGGTGAAAGAACTGGTCCAAAAATGGAGCTAAAGTCCCTTTAAAGGGCAAAAGGCAAACTTCTAAGTTAGGACCAAGGATGGGAGAATTGTGCAAACAATGTGCCCTGAGAAGAAAGCTGTGCAGGTGAAGATGAGGCGCAGTCTCCAACCTGCCCTTCAATCAGATTCTCTTTCATGAGCCACCTCTCCCGATGACAAAGCTGGCGGTGAGTAATAACTTTGTTTAAGGGAGGAGCGGTGACCCAAGATTGTACAAGGAGGGTGAGATAATTATCTATTAGTTATGTGGAGATCAGAACACACAACAGGAAAAGATGAGGATGAGTTAGTTCTAGGACACCAATAACCTGAGGGGAAAAAGAGAAGTCGCTCAAAATTGGTTTTGCTGAGTAATTATCAACAGAAAATGCAGGTAGATGGTAACCACTAATTGAGGCAGAACAACAGTAGTTAAGAGTATGGATCCTGACTCTCCAGTAAGAATCTCAGTCCCCTACTTTTTTTTTTCCATTGTGACCGTGGGCAAGTCATTTAACCTCTCTATGTCTCATCTGCAAAGTAAATAGTACCTACCTAATAAGATTGTTCTGTGGTTTAAATAAGTTATATGTGTAAATCACGTAATACAATGCTCTGCACTGTATTACAATAACATGTGTTATCTAAATTTTGTTAAGTTGAGGTAGGTAGGGATTTGTTTTGACATCTACAAAAAAAAAAAATGGAAATGTGCGTGCTAAGCAATGGTAAGCTGAGGCGAGGTAAGATTTCCTCAGCGGTGAGAATAGCGGGAAGCTGCACCTCAGGGTTGGTCGTCTTCTTCACAGGGTTCAAGGAACAGCGGATCCCAGAAGAGGGGCGCGGGTTGAGGAAACTTCCCTCTAGGGCCTAGGATTTTCAGGGATCCGTTTCTTAGACGTGGTTGTGATTTTGAGACAAGAGTTTAATTTCGACCAACAGGCTGTGAGGTGAAACTGTTTTGCCTGAAGAGCAGGACTGTAATTACACGCAGGGCTGGACGGGCTGTGAGTCGAAGGGAGAAGGGTGATGTCCCCAGGGGTAAGGTCTGCTAAGAACCACCATCTGTCGGGCGCGCTCTCGCTCCCCCTCGCTGCGCTAGCTTCGGAGGGCGAACCAAGGCTGCCTGAGCCCCAAGGGAGGCAGAAAGAGCCTCCGAAGTAACTGGGCTGTGGGGCGCCGGCGACAGAGAAGAGACCCCACGTCGAAGCGACGTAGGGACACCCGCTTACCCCAGGACGCAGAAAGCTAGCGGGTTTCTCCAAAGGGAGGAGCCGGCTGGGCAACTGACCCAAAGGAGCCCGCCCACCATCCCGCCAGTTGGTGGCCCCCGTACCCGGGGTACCTGAGCGTGGGCCCGATGCAGGCCGTGTCCGTGCTCTCGATCTCTCGCAAGATCCGTTCGTGCTCTGCTGCAGTCTCCAGGCTCTCTGCCTCCGCCATCTTACCCCGCTCCATAGACTGGGGGCGCCGGGCAGCGCGTCTCCTCCTTCAGCGCCACTTACCTTTCACTCCTCCACACTCTCTCTCTCACCCTAGGCTCCACAGCCACCCTAGGCTCCGGCTACCCGCAGAACGACCCCTCCCTCCGGTTTGGCACGCCCCCTTACGTCACCGCGCCCGTCGACGTCCCGCGCAATGCCCCCTGGAATTTGTAGTTCTCTGGGCAAAAGTCTGTTCTTTTTACTCTTTGAATCCACAAATAACGCATTGAAAACCCGCTATAAGCCGGGAAGAGTTAATGATACCGCATATACAGTGATGATCAAGTCAGGCAATGGCAGTAATCTCAGAAATTCTTGTTTAACACCTTTGCCTCTAAGTGCAGAAGACTCTGTAGGTGCGAATAAGAAAGGACCGACCAAGTGTCTACTGACAGAGATCATACAATCCAGTGGGGAACACTCGGAAACCTGGAGAATACAAAACTATGATTTGGAGAAGACTTTGACTGAAAGCTAGTTCAAAGAATAGAGTTCAGGAATCTCTTTTGACTAGGTTTGGAAGGTTAGAAAATGTGAGAAGCATCCAGGTAGCCAACAAGAATTGCATTTGCACTAACTGATAAAAAACTATAATATTACTAGTAAGAAATGGATCTGGGAAGGTACCTTGGAGAGAAATTGTGAGGAAGTTTAATTATCGGGCCGAGAAATGAGTACTTTATTCTAATAATCCCACCGATAGAACAACAAACTGCATGAGAGGGACTAGATACTTTCTAATTTTTTTTTTCGAGTCCTAGTCTTGCCCTGTTGCTGAGACTGAATTGATCATAGCTCACTGAAGCCTCAAACTCCTGGGCTAAAACAATCCTTCTATTTCAGCTTTCCAGGTAGCTGGGACTAAAAGCAGGTACCACCATGCCACACTACCATGCTGGGCTAATTTTTTGATTTTTTGGCAGAGATAAGGTCTCACTTTGTTGCCCATGCTAGGCTCCTTCACCTGCCTGGAATGATCCTTCTGCCTCAGCCTCCCAAAGTGCTGGGATTATAGGAATGAGCCACTACCCCCAGCCGAGGAAATTTGTTTTGTTTGGTTTTGTTTTTTGAATGCAGGCTAAAGATCCTGTATCTAGAGATTCTGATGCAGGCATCTGAATTTTGCAAACTCTACAGATTACAACTTAAGAATAAGATGTATTGATCAGTGCTTGAGTTTTTATGTAACACAATAAATGGGAAGCCACAGAAGGTGTTTTTGTTTGTTTGTTTGGGTTTTTTTACAGTTTTTGGCTGAAGTTAGGTTTGAACCCGCCACCTCCAGCATATGGGGTCAGCGCCCTACTCCTTTGAGCCACGGGTGCTGCTCCCACAGAAGGTTTTTAAGAAGAGGAGTGACACAAGCAGAACCTTGCCATTAGAAAATTCAATCAGAAGCAAGTGTGCAAAATGTGCAAAGATAGAGAACCTGGAGCTAGGAATTCACTATAAGAGATGATAAGGCCTAAACCAGGAAAGTGCCAATGAGAATGGGACACAAAGGAAAAACATTATAAAGGAAGAACTGGCAGGATTTACAGATACCAAGAAGAAGGAGGCTGGGAATGACTCCAAGGTTTGGCGCCAGAGGACTGGGACAGTAATGCTGCCAGCCAATAATAAAGGCATGTCAGAAGAACCAAAGTGAAGCTAAATAATTTGTGCCACAGCCGTACAATGTTTATTACACAACCATTAAAAAGAAAGACAAAAGATTATATTCAGATATAAAACCATCTCCAAGTTGTAGCACTGAATGGAGAAAAGCAAGATATGAAACAATTTTTTTTTTTTTTAGAGACAGAGTCTCACTTTATTGCCCTAGGTAGAGTGCTGTGGCATCACAGCTCACAGCAACCTCCAACTCCTGGAATTTGGCAATTCTCTTGCCTCAGCCTCCCAAGTGGCTGGGACTACAGGCGCCTGCCACAAAGCCTGGCTATTTTTTGTTGCAGTTTGGCCAGGGCCGGGTTTGAACCCGCCACCCTCAGCATACGGGGCCAGCGCCCTACACACTGAGCCACAGGTGTCACACCCCATATGAGACAATTTATAGACTATGTCATCATGTGTTTTTAAAACAATAAATACTTACATATGTGCTTATATATATAATATTACATAGATAGAAAATTTCTAAAATCTAAAAAACTATTAACAGTTGTGGTAGCCAGGAATAGAACTGGAAGGAAAAGGACTGAAATAGGAACAAGGTAATTTTCAGTTATATATCATTTTGCTTTGTAATTATTTCCCTTGTGTATGTATTGCTTTTTCAATAAAAATAGTAGCTATTATATAAGAATACTTTTTTTTTTAGAGACAGAGTCTCACTTTGTCACCTTCAGTAGAGTGCCCTGGCATCACAGCCCCCAGTAACCTCCAACTCCTGGGCTTAGGAGTGCCCTGGCATCACAGCCCCCAGTAACCTCCAACTCCTGGGCTTAGGCTATTCTCTTGCCTCAGCCTTCCGAGTAGCTGGGACTACAGGTGCCCAACACAATGCCCAGCTATTTTTTGTTGCAGTTTGGCCGGTGCTGGGTTCAAACCCACCACCTTCAGTATATGGGGCCGGTGCTCTACCCACTGAACCACAGGCACTGCCCAAGAATACATTTTAATTGTTCCCTTCTCTCCACATCTCCACCAGCATCTTCAGTTCTGGGACTTCGTGAACACTGTTGGTGGGATTGCAAACTAATACAGCCTTTATGGAAAGAAGTCTAGAGAATTCTCAAAGAGCCAAAATAAGGCTTTCCATTTGATCCCACAATCCCATTATAAATGTCTACTCAGAAGGAAAAAAATTATTTTACCATAAGGACATTTGCGCTCAATTCACAATCACCAAGATGTAGAAACAACCCAAGTGTCCATCAACCCATGAATGGATTAACTAATATGTATACCATGGGATACTATTCAGCCATATGAAAGATGGAGACTTTACATCTTTTGTATTACCTGGATGAAACTGAAGAATATTCACCTTAGTAAAGTATTACAAGAACGGAAAAGCAAGTACCCAATGTACTAATACTAATATGAAACCAGTAGATGAACAACCACATGCACACATGAGAGAAAAACACACTTAAATTCAACTGGGTGGGAGAAGTGGGGAGGCAGGAGAGGGTAGATGGGAGAGGAGAAAGGGGAGGAGGAAAGGGGTTAAGTAAGCTCTCACATAACAGGAACAGTATAAGGGTATTTGGTACACCTCCTGGGTTTTCAAGGGCTCAACTACAACCTGGACTTTACCTAACAAATGCAAAAAATGTAACCTAATCATATGTACCCTCATATTAATCTGAAATTTTAAAAAAGAAAAAAATACATTTTAAAAATAAACATAAATAAGCTAGTAATGAGGACAATGAATGGATTATAAGTCCTAGTTTACCAGGAACCAAGCAAGTTGCTAAACCTGTCTGTTTTCTAGATAATCTCTGGCTGTTCTTATTTTATTTCATTACTCATGCTTAAACAATTCCAGGCCAAAGTAGGAGGAGAAGGGAGAGCATGGAGGATTCGATATTTCTAAAGTCCTCTTGAAATACATGACAGAGGGTCCCATCAGATGCCCATTTTAGCATCTCACTCAGCAAAAAGTTTTTCAACATTCACAGGAAGGAAACTAGTATATAGATCAGATATATATAGCAGTGTTTAAACTAGCTTCTGCCAATGTCAGAAGTTTTTCAGAGCCTTCACTGAGGCCAGAGGCCCAGTATCTTACTGACACAGTCTGGAGTAAGTAGCACAGGAAAGCTCCCGGAAGATGGCCTGCTTAATGTTAATGTCTTTCAAATAAGAAAAATGTCATGTCAGGCAGCACCTGTTGCTCAGTGGGTAGGGCATCAGCCCACCCATATACCAAGGGTGGCAGATTCAAACCTGGCCCCGACCAAACTGCAACCAAAAAATAGCCAGGCCTTGTGGTGGGCGCTTGTAGTCCCAGCTACTCGGGAGGCTGAGGCAAGAGAATCGCCTAAGCCCAGGAGTTGGAGGTTGCTGTGAGCTGTGTGACACCCCAGTACTCTACTGAGGGCAATAAAGTGAGACTCTGTCTCTACAAAAGAAAAAAAAGGTCATGTCAGTGTGGAATGACCAGAGAAGCACAGAACTAAGAGTCAGGGTCCTTTTGATTCAGTTCCAGCATTAGTAGTTAAAATGTATTGAGCACTTCCTGTGTGCCAGGTACTATACATAAAGTAAGCTCTTCCCATACATCAACTCATTAAATCCTTTCAACAGTTCTTAGTAGTAGTTATTACACATTCCATTTTATAGATGAGATAGCTGAGATATTACTAGATAGTATCCCACATCTCACAGCCGATAAATAATAAAGCTGACATTCAAACCAAATCCATCTGATTCAAAGGCCTATTTTTTAACTGGTAGCCCATACTGTCCTCACCCACTCCCTCCACTGCTGCAAGCTTATTTTGTGAGATAAGACATTCTGCCTCTCTGCATCTGCTTCCACTTTAGTCTGGTAGATCGTATCATTTCCCAGAGCCCTTCCAAATCACCTTGCAGCCCTCTTCACAAAACCACACCCTTCCACTTACTTAAACCGGTTTTCTCTTCTGCACCAGTAAATTTACAGCATCAGCATTCTCACTGCTCCCCAATGCCACTTGTAGACTATTGTCCCAACACCCTGATTCCTAAACTCATCTTTGAAGTCTAGGGTGTCAGGTTGAGCTATGATCATCTATCTACTCATGTCCCATATTCCCCAGAAATTTTACCACTTAGCTTACAGTTTTCCCCTCTGTCTAATTCTCTGCCATGATCTTAAGATACTTCAATATCGACATGGATAACCCACCTAACACTCTGACCTCATGTATCCCAATATCATAGCCAGCTTCCTCATGCCACACTAGCAATATATTCACAACCTCACCTTTTACCTTAGTAAAGTAAGTCCTCACAGGTTCTTGGAAATTGCCACTTTAAGAGAAACTAATGAAATTAAGTTTACCATATGCTAATTGATATAAACAAGAGTTCAGTTCTTACACATTTCTGACAACAAAAATATCACTATACTTCTATTTATTTATTTATTTTTAGAGACAAAGTCTCACTTTATTGCCCACAGTAGAGTGCTGTTGCATGACAGCTCACAGCAACCTCCAGCTCCTGGGCTTAGGAGATTCTCTTGCCTCAGCCTCCTGAGTAGCTAGGACTAGAGGAGCCCACCACAACGCCTGGCTATTTTTTTGTTGCAGTTTGGCCAGGGCCAAGTTTGAACCCTCCACCCTCGGTATATGGGGCTGATGACCTCCCACAGAGCCACAGGCACTGCCCCACTATACTTCTAACTCAAGACCTAAAACACTTCTAATATTAAACATTGAAATAAATGTAATGTGAGCTATACATACATTTAGGAAAGATTAATAAAAACAAGTAAGACAATTACCAAATGAGTAGTAAATCAGTTAGTGAAGGCAGCAAATTAGTGGTAAGGTTAAATCAAAGATTAAATGTTTAAAAAGCAAAAATTTTAAGAGCACTTCCTATCACCATGAAGTTCAAAAACAAACTCAAATCTGGTAGATTCTCTGAGGGATTGTGCACGGCATCATTTATTGTCATGCATCTTAATGATTATTGGGTACTCTACATTTTATTATACATTTATTGTTCATTCATTTTCCAACCTGCTATTTCAGTCCAGGGCTGCAGGTGGCCAGAGCCTATTCTGACAGCTCAGGACACAAGGCAGGCAGGAATCATGGACAGGATACCATCCCATGGCAGAGCACATTCACACACATCCATGCTCACTCAAACTGGGACAATTTAAACACGCCAATGAACCTAACAGGAACCCCTTTGGGATGTGAAAGGAAACCAGAGTAACTGGAGAAAATCCAGGCAGACACGGGGAAAACGTCCAAACTGCACACAGAGAGTGGCCGCAGTTGGGAATCTATTTTTTTCTCATCAAATCTTAATCTAAAATAATCAAAAAGGTCAGAATCTAGTTTAGAAAGAGTTTATTCAAGTGCAAATGTTGAAGACAGCCACCCAGGAGCATAGATTCAAGTTACTCTGAATGTGCACTCTGACTAGTGGCAGTTACAAGTAGGTTTTTAAGAAAAAAAGAAGAGTCAGTTCCTGAGTTATTTACTACAAATTTACATTTAAGTAACATAAGCTATCGATTGGCTATACATTGTGCTTTGTATTACAAATTCCTGAAACATGAAGACAATGGGTGAGGGAAGCTAGTCAGGGAAAAAAATGTCTTTAAACAATTGCCTCTGGGCGTGGGTGTTAGGGCATGACTGAGGTCCCAAACTCAAGTCTCTCTGGGCCTGATAAAATTTATACACTTCACATAGCTCAGAAAAAGAAGATGTCTTTCTTTTCTCAAATATTATAACCATATGACGTCATTCAGGGACCTACTATATTCCATAAACACTGACTATAAACTGTGAAATCTCTCTCTCTGATTCATTTCCATACACCTCGTCCTGTATCTAATTTCTGTGAGAACTGCACTTCAATCCCGATCATCACTCCTGATGTCTATGTTATCTATTAGTGTGTTTTCTCTTTATATCCTAGATTTTCTTTTATCCAAGATAACAATTCAGAAAGATCTGACTTGGATTCCTGGCTTCTCCCTCAGCAAGCAGGTGAATTTGGGTAAGTCATGTGGCTTCCTCAAGGTGCCATTTTCTCATATAAATATATAAAATGGAGCTTATAATCCATATCGTAGGCCACTGTAAGAATTAGAAATACTTTAATTCAAGGACCCTACCATAGGGTTGGTGGAATAAATGTTAACTGCTACTATGTGCGGGTATTCACATGAGCTCCTCATTTGATTAAACCTCTAATTCGCTAGCTTCCTTGTACATCTTCATCTTTAGCCATACCTGCATTGCCAGTCTCTCCCCCTATTGTTTTGGAGAAATAAAATTGTAACTATGGCAACTAGCACCAGAACATGTTTATGTTACTCAATATCATTTGGGCCCTCAGGGCTAATCACCCATCCTTTGACTTTTATTCCTGCTCAAGGCCTCCCTTTGTAATCCTTTCCCTCTATTTAAGAGCCTAACTCTGCTCCCCTATACCTTTGCCTCCCACTTCATTGACAGGACCTCCATCCCCTCATCCTTCCTCCCTTCACTATCTTTTTATCCAACTCCTCCTCATCTTCTATATAAGAAGATTGGGGATTCCTATCACTTTCTAAAGTCAATTTCTCTTTGGGAAGAAGTTGCTTCCCATGACTCTGATAGCTCCTGCAGTCATCTCTCTTACCTCCTACAGCCTCTCCCTTTTGCTTTACTTAGGTCAATAAACACAAGCTTGAATCTTTCCTGCTAAAACTCCCCTCCCCTCAACCTTACTCCCCTAAGCAATTCTAGTTCCTCCATTCCCTTCACATTATTTGAAAATGTATCTGTCACTCCTCCTCATCACCTTGTTTCCTAATGCCTTAACAGGAACCACTCCAGTGAATTTGTAAAGGTGATCCTAAACTTTCTAATTGCCAAATTCAAAGGCATTTTTCTGTTCTTCATCCTAACTGATCTCTACTCATTATTTGACATTGTTGACTTCAGATGTTATATGAAACCAAGGAATAGGAAGAAAAGGGGAGTGGGCTCCCTTTCATACCCTTAACCCAAATCTTCACAAAATATTATAGTGCAGACCTAGGTTACCGTCTGTAGTTCATTGCGTTCTTATTCCCAGTTTTTCACTCTTCCATGTGATTTTTTACTTCCTTCCTCTATAGGTGGAATGTAGTCCCTGACTCTTGACTTTAGGCTCAGCCATGTAATTTGCTCTGGCCAGTGGGATAGACAAATGTTAATTTAAGCAGAGGCTTAAAATGCACTTACATAGTTTGACCTGCTCTCTTGCCTTCCTGGTATTGCCATGAGAACATGCCTAGCATAAGGTGACCAGATTTTAACATAGGTAAAGCAGGACACCATTGATGGGGCGGGGGGTCCTCAATTAAAAATTTGGTCTATATGGAGCAACAAAAATTTTCATAGAACACAAAAATAGTATTGTAATATATATTTTTTTAATTTCAACATAAGTACAATTTACAAATATAATGCATTAATAAAAAATTATGTATAGGGTGGCAACTGTGGCTCAAAGGAGTAGGGCGCAGTCCCCATATGCCAAAGGTGGCAGGTTCAAACCCAACCCTGGCCAAAAAAAAAAAAATTATGTATAGTATTATTTTATTCTTTGGCATATTTCTCACTTGAGTGAATTTTTTTAGTAGACTGCTGTCATTGTTTAAAAGGTCATGAAATTTTTCACAAGAATTTGTTAAATTATATTTCACACATAAAATGGCTTTCAAAGTTTCAACACTTAATTGTGATTTTTCTGATGTCCACACTTTATTTACTATAGAAAAACACGTTCAGTCACAGCATTAGTTCCTGGTAAGGACAGCGTGTATCCCACAATTTTTAGTGCATTATTGTATGGAACATGGTTTATTTCAAAATGATGAAATATTTCTAAACATTTGTTCTCTATTATGATTTTTGCTGATGTCCAAGAGTTAACCTTTTCCTTATCAATGTATTTTTTTAATAATGATACCTTGTAAGTCATAAGTGTCACTTTCAAGGCTGGTGTTAGACTTTTTGCCGCCACTATAAAATATAAAT
>CAUYQV010060562.1:0-13424 GCA_963574575.1 Galagoides demidoff
AATGTATACATCTCACCTGTATGGTAACCAAAATTAAGAAACAGGACATTTTCTTTCTTTTTTTTTTTTAAATCAAAGTACTAATTTATTAAATGAGATATTTTACACAATATGAACATCAATATAATTACAATTGTAAAAGACTTTTTTTTTTAATTGTTGGGGATTCATTGAGGGTACAAAGAACCAGGTTACAATGTTTGCATTTGTTAGGTAAAGTCCCTCTTATAATTGTGTTCTGTCCACTAAAGATGTATTACACACAGTGACCCCTATCCCCCTCAGTCCCTTCCTCTTTCTGCTCTCCCCTTCCCCTACCCCCCACCATGTACTAGCTCATTAATTGTCCTCATATCAGAATTTAGTACATAGGATTCTTGCTTCTCCATTCTTGTGATGTTTTACTAAGAATAATGTGCTCCACTTCCATCCAGGTTAATACAAAAGATGTAAAGTCTCCATATTTTTGATGGCTGAATAGTATTCCATGGTATACATATACCACAGCTTGTTAATCCATTCCTGGGTTGGTGGGCATTTAGGCTGTCCACATTTTGCCAATTGTAAATTGAGCTGCAATGTAAAAGACTTTATAACAAGGGTGGACAGATTTTAAGATTTTCAAGTCAGGTCAACTGTACATTTACATAGACTTGTCTGCATGAAGCCCAAAAGGTAATAGCATAAAAATGAGTGTTTCTGTAGCCCTTTTATTTTTACTGATCAATAGTTTGTGTGAAAAGTAGCTGCAGGTTTGTTACCTAAGGTCTGAGACAGTAGAAGAGTCAAAGGTGTCATGAATTCACCTGTAAGCAACTTCCTGCCTGAACATCTTCCAGTTCTGGAGGAAGGGCTTGCTCTCCCAGTGCTGCCTGAAGGTCTTAGGATCTGGCATTTGTATCCTACGGGCAGTGCAGGTATACAAACTAAGGCAGCTTTGGCAGCATCGGTCATATCCTTGTTTCTTCTTTTGTCCGGCTTGCTTTTTGGCGTTTTTCTGCTGAGACTGAATCTTCTGCTATCCGTGAGCCATATATGGGCCGGGACAGTCTTGCATTGGAGAGACAACACAGCTCAAGAGGGCCAGGGTGCTCTTGTGGGAGAGGAAAAGGAAGTGGGCTCAGCACCACTTCAGCCTCCTTTATCTGCCAAGGAGGGGAAAGAGGAGAGACCTGAGCGAGCACTGACTCAGCCTAGCGCTCACCTGAGGGTAAGAATATTTGAATGTGGATAGACCTAGGTTTTTTGCTTCAGCTCTTATCACTTACTAGGTAAATGTAAGCATACAGTGTAAGGTATGGGTAGGTTAATGTCTCAGTTTTCTTATCAGTGAAATGGAAATCTCAATTTTTACCACAAAATATATTGTAAGGCTTGAATGAGTTAGGGTTTGTAAAACCTAAGGGGCAGACAATAGTAGTGGTTTCTTCTTTCTATATTTGTCAAAAACTAAAATGAGTGTCAGCACAGTAGAATGGACATTATTTGTTGTTGTTTCTCTCCCACTGGGTAGCAGCTATGTCCTCTGGCATGCAAGGCAATTGATTCCATGTTCATTTCCAAGTGTGGGCCTTGTTTGCTCCAATCTCACACCCCTTGCTATAGAGATTGGCTTGAGACAGAGGTTTGTGTTGATGCCAGTCAACACCTTGCATTTCCCTACTGCAGGAAATGATTCAGGAACTGGCAGGTGTCACATTATGGATGACACATGAGAAGATAATTTTCTGGGTGCTTTTGGGAAACAAAGTTCCATGCCCCTGTGGAATAGGTCCCAGATGCCAGATGCTTCTCTCTCCCTGACTATGGAAGGCAGGAGGCATAAAGGATTCGCAGCCATCTTCCTTTCCACCCTCTGAAGGATTGCTGAAAATCCCTGACAGGAGGCAGATTAATAAGAGAAAAGGCATCCATATTTATTTGATTATAATTGTATGTGACATGGGAGCCTTCAGAACAAAGTCCCAAAGCTACAGGAGAAACTGTTCGTTTTTATGCTTTGGGTCAACAGAGTATTGACAGCTGTGTAGCATAGGACTAGACAAAATGGATATGATTTAATGCCAACAAACTGACTGGGAAAACCCAGAAAGACCTGTCTGTCAAGATTCTTTTTTTTTTTGAGACGGAGCCTCAAGCTATCCCCCTGGGTAGAGTGCCATGGCATCACAGCTCACAGCAACCTCCAACTCCTGGGCTCAAGCGAGTCTCCTGCCTCCGCCTCCCAAGTAGCTGGGACCACAGGCTCCCGCCACAACGCCCGGCCATTTTTTGGTTGCAGCCGTCATTGTTGTTTGGCGGCCCGGGCTGGGGATTCTAACCTGCCACCTTAGGTGTACGTGGCTGGCGCCTTAGCTGATTGAGCCACAGGCGCCGCCTGTCAAGATTCTTTTTGTTGTCTGTGAGCATGTATTCTTTTCTTCTGGGTATGGGACAGGACCCTTTCTGGAATGAGGGGGTCCAATAAGCCACAATCAAATAAGGTAGGTCAGATATTTTCCTTGTGGTCAGTTTTCTATATAGAAAGGTGGGAGGGAGGGCTTAAGAGTAATTATTTTAGGTTTTATGACTGGCTTTAGGGAAAAGAGGTTCTGGTTTCTATGACTGCCTCAGGGGAGAATGAAGGGCTGAAGCCAGAGGGTAGGAGGAAGTCAGAGAGCTGCTTATGAGACCTTCATTTCGAGGTGCTGTTCTTTGAGTTCCTATGCAACCATAAAACGGAACTGACAAGGGGCTTAATGCTGCTGCTAAGTGAGAGGTAAAGCAGCCTGAAACCTGAATCACCCCTGGACTCTTGGCTTTAGAGAGTCTTGATATCATCTGCAATGTTTAAGGCACTTTGTTCTCAAATATAATAAGGTATGATTGACGTAGGAACCAATATGGAAACCAGGGTTATGTTTTGTCCATAGGGATGGTCTCGGACCACCCTATAAATCCAATTAAGTTTGCTTCTAGCATCCCATGCCCCGCTGCCAGCTCTCTATTGAAACCCCTTGTTTCTCCCCTTAATCACTTCTCCATTTCTGTTCATACCTTCTAAATTTGTTTATCCCTCTTTTCGCTCTTATTTAAAGTAAAGTATAAAGTATGCCTTCTCAGTTGAGGAAAAAAGGGGATCCTGATTCACACTAAAGTATTGGCGACCAAAGTATTTTTCAGGTAATGGAGCAAGACGCACAGTTTGATAATCCTAACAATAGTAGGATATCTGATATTGTCTACAGCAAATGGACCGACCATGATGTTCTTGAAGCCTCTCACAACAAATTATGACAGTGGCTACCATGTTAATGTGTTTACCACTCTACCTCCTTTAGTTTTTATTTTTGGCCTTCTCTGGGGCGGTTTCTGGAAAAAGGTCATAGCATCTTCATCCTATTAAAATCATGAAGACTATAAATAACAAAGGAAGTGAGCAACTGGAAGGCATCCCATCATTAAATATTCAGGAACCAGAGGATAGCTGATCCTGCCGCATCACAAAGTCTCTGCCCTTCAGAAGTCTGCAAGATCAGAGCCTGGTGGGATGAGAGAAACACAGCGACGAGGAGCTCTTCACTCCTGACCTGCCTCTCCTGGAGGCCCTGAAACATTAGATTGAAATGGGCTGAGAATTTTAACTTCATCTTCTAAAATGTTCTTGATTGTCACATTTTTACCTCGACTGGACCATCCCCCATCTTCCTTCTCTCTTTGCTTACAGATTCTAATTCCTTTGTCAACTATAGTTAAATTTTTACTCTTCGGGGATGGATTCTTACCTCAGAAAAATGTATAAAATTTGATGCATAATTTAAATTCCTGAAGCCTACCTACCCTCAAAGGTAGTATGAACCCTACAGTGAAGACCTTATTATATCTTGAGGAGTTTAGGAATCTATTTTTCTAGACTGTTTTGACCACATTCTCTCAAGTCAATCTACACCCATTTTGGGTTTAGGTTCCAAATTGTACCAAGTAAACCCTTGAGGGTTTTTTTTTCAGCTATGTGCCCAAAAGACCTCAGATCTCAGCATGTCTTCATGGGCATCTAATATATGACTGTCATAGAAAAGAAATCCTTTTTGCAGTGCTGTGTGCTTCACGTAAGCCATGGGAGTAAGATCTCGTTTTTAAACCTGTATTGTCAGGCAACCTTCTTGGTCAGGAAACCTGTTTCACAGTCTGCTGAAATTGCTCTTGCTACACTTTAAAGGCTGATTTTCATTTCGACTGTCCTCCCCCAAACCTGTATAATTCCACAGTGTAAGCCAGTAGGGACTGTGGTTTATCATAGCCTCGCAGTGAAAACAGCAGAAGTAGCTTCAGGGTGCTGCAGCATCTAGTTGATAATGGAAAATCCAGATCTGGACCGACGGAGGTTATATTTGGAGGAAATGCCATCACGTGAGCAAAGTTCCTGCTCTAAGGAGAGAATGTACGGATGTTCCCATACTGGAGAAGCCATGGGTCTTCCAAAAGGAGAGCAGCACTTTTTATTTCCCATCCTTCACTATCTTAAGGCCATGGAAAAGCTCAGGCAGTATTAGGATTTTGACTCATAAGGAAATGAGACTTCATAGGAAACAGCTCTATCTCTAATTCAAAATTGCAGTATGTTTCATTTCTCTACACATTTGCAACCAGGGGTGAGGGAATGGTGTTTATTTCATTCTTATTAGTAAAGACCTTTATCTGTAGAGGAGGGGAACATGGCTTCATGTCATTGCAATCTTACTGTGATTTCAACAGATCATTTCATACCTACTAAAAATTTCTTATATATAACCCATGTTTCAGGAAAGTTAGCATTTCTTTTCCCCTGTTTTCCTTCCTTCTTTCTTTTCTTCCTTCTGACCTTCCTTTTTTCCTGCTTTCCTGTCTCCTTGCATCCTCAGCTGAGAATCATTAGGTAACACAGCACAGTCCAGGAAGTTTGCACCAAGATTGAATTCAATCACACCACTAGTTGTTGGCTTCCTCCTCTGTACAGAGGCAGGTCTTGTACACACCAAAGTATGAACTGAATAGATATTTGCCCTGACGAAGCTTGGTGTTTAAGAAGGACAAAAACAAGCAGACGAATCACAAATTGTGTGGTGTAAAGGAGAACAGTAAAAATGTGATCATAATGGTTTGGGAATTTGAAGAGAGGAAACCTTTATGCGAGGCATTGGGCATTGAAGTATGGGGCGGGGGAGCTTTAGGCCAACAGGCATGTATAGCTGAGTTGGATTCCAGAGTTCTGGATGGACCCACTAGGTCCCCTTTGAATAGTCATTGAGTTGGATTGTTTATGGGTTGTGGCAAGTATTGGCCACTAGGCTAATTTCCTCATATTCTACAAGGAAGAAATGATGTAACTTTTGAGTGAAGGTTTTATGGGAAACCCAGAAATTCTTCATACCCTTAGAAACTATGCTTGGGGCTTGGCGCCTGTGGCTCAATTGGCTAAGGCGCCAGCCACGTACACCTAAGGTGGCGGGTTCGAATCCCCAGCCCGGCCGCCAAACAACAATGACGGCTGCAACCAAAAAATGGCCAGGCGTTGTGGCGGGTGCCTGTGGTCCCAGCTGCTTGGGAGGCGGAGGCAGGAGACTCGGTTGAGCCCAGGAGTTGGAGGTTGCTATGAGCTGTGATGCCATGGCACTCTACCCAGGGGGATAGCTTGAGGCTTCGTCTCAAAAAAAAAAAAAAAATTTTTGCTATGTAATTTTTCATTTAAACCATACTATTTAATGACTTAATAAAATACAGTCCTACTTTTTTTTTTATTTGAGACAGAGTATCACTTTGTCACCCTTGGTAGAGTGCCTTGGTGTCATAGCTCACAGCAACCTCAAACTCTTAGGCTTAAGCCAATCTCTTGCCTCAGCCTTCTGAGCAACTGGGACTATAGGTACCCACCACAACACCTGGCTTTTTTTTTTTTTTTTTGAGACAGAGCCTCAAGCTGTCCCCCTGGGTAGAGTGCCATAGCATCACAGCTCACAGTGAGCTCAAGCGAGTCTCCTGCCTCCAACTCCCAAGTAGCTGGGACCACAGGTGCCCACCACAATGCCCAGCCATTTTTTTTTTTTGGTTGCAGCCATGATTGTTGTTTGGTAGACCCAGGCTGGATTTGAACCCGCCACCTTAGATATGTGGCTGGCGCCCTAGCCACCTGAGCCACAGGCGCCGAGCCTATACCTGGCTATTTCTAGAGACGTAGACCGGACTTGCTCTTGCTCAGGCGGGTCTTGAACCTGTGAGCTCAGGTAATCCACCCACCTCTACCTCTTAGAGTTCTAGGATTACAGGCATGAGCCACCACACCTGGCACAAACCTGCATCTTATTTGTATATTTTGTGTGATTTTAAATAGGGATAAAGCTTCCTTGTTTACTTTCAACAGATCAACATGAAATTTTTAAATACAACTTTTTTTTTCTGATTATTAGAAGAAAGATTTTTATTAACTTTGCCAAAAGGCCATTAGAATGTTTAAATCCTTTTTTATTTTAAACTTTATGAGTTTACTGCTTATTTTTTTGTTTCTTTTTTTTTTTTTGACAGTATTACTATGTTGCCCTCAGTGGAGTGCTGTGTCATCACAGCTCGCAGCAACCTCAAACTCTTGGGCTTAAGAGATTCTCTTGCCTCAGTCTCCCAAGTAGCTGGGACTACAGATGCCCACCACAACACCCAGCTATTTTTTGGTTGTAGTTGTCATTATTGTTCGGCAGACCTGGGCTGGATTCAAACTTGCCAGTTCCAATGTATGTGGCTGGCGCCCTAACTGCTGAGCTACAGGCACCAAACCTGTTTTTATTTTTGAGACAAAAGTCTTACTCTGTTGCTCCAGGCTAGAGTGCAGTGGTATCAGCCTAGTTTTCAGCAACCTCAAACTCCTGGGCTCAAGCAATTCTCCTGCCTCAGCCTCCCAAGTAGCTGGGACTATAGGTGTGTGCTACAATGGCTGGCTAGTTTTTTCTATTTTAAATAGAGACAGGGTGTCACTCTCAATCAGGCTATTCTTGAATACCCAAGCTCAAGCAATGTTCCTATCTCGGCCTCCCAGAGTGCTAAGATTGCAGACATGAGTTACTGTGCCTGGCTGAGTTTAATGCTTAGTAAAGTACTAATTGATTCTTTGCTCATTCATACCTACCATGTGGGATGTGTTGTAGCTTTTATAATCTATGTTATTAATATTCTATAAATGCACACAATTTTTTTTTGTATTTTAAGTATTTAAGTCTCATTTTGTTGCCCCTTTAGAATGCGCTGGTATCACAGCTCACAGCATTCTCTAACTCTTGGGTTCAAGCGATTCTCTTGCCTCAGCCTTCCCAGTAGCTGGGACTATAGGCACCTGTATAACACCTGACTATTTTTAGAGATGGGGTTGCACTCTAGCTCAGACAGGTCTCGAACTTGTGAGCTCAGGCAATTTGTCTAACTTGGCCTCCCAAAGTGCTGGGATTACAAGTGTGAGCCACCACACCCGGCCAATGCACACAATTATCAATACACATTTTTAATCCCTATGCTTACTTGATAAACTATAGGTTCTAGTTTAACTCTGTGTCATCCAGCAATTAACAATATCCCTGATACATGATCTAATTCTTTTAAAAAGCATCAGGCCAGGCTCTGTGGCTCACAGCTGTAATCGTAGCATTCTGGGAAGCTCAGGTAGATTGCTTGAGCTTAGGAGTTCAAGACCAGCTTGAGCAAGACTAAGACACCATTTCTACTAAAAATAGAAAAACTAGTTGGACACAGTGGTTCATATCTGTAGTTTCAGCTACTCTGGAGGCTGAGGCAAGAGGATTGCGTGAGCCCAGGAATTTGAGGTTGCTGTGAGCTATGGTGGCACCACAGCACTATACCCAGGCAACAGAGTGAGACTCTGTCTCAAAAAAAAAAAAAAAAAAAAAAGGAAGAAGAAATCAGTCTGACTAGGTATGGTGGCTAACATCTATAATCCTAGCACTTTGGGAGGCCAAGTTGGAAGATTTCCTGAGTCTAGGAGTTAAGACCAGACTGGGCAACATAGTTTGACGCCCATCTCTGTGAAATACAGAAACAGCCAAGTGTGTTGGCATTCACCTATAGTCCCAGCTACTTGCAAGGTTGAGGCAGGAGAATCACTTGAGCCCAAACAGTTTGAGATTGCAAGGGAGCTATAATGACATCACTGCACTCTAACCCAGGCAACAGAGAGAATCAATCTCATTGAGATGTGTTTATAACAATAGTTTACGGATCATTTTTTTATGCTCAGTTGTATAGCAATATTAATTGTAATTCATCAGAAGAAATTTTTAAAATTTTTAGGTCTTATGTTTACTGAAAATCTTATTTTTTTATTTTTTAAAGACAGGGTCTCACTCTGCCACTCAGGCTGGAATGTAGCGGCACGATCATAGTTCACTACAGCCCTGAAATTATGAGCTTCTAGGGTTGTTCCTGCCTCAGCCTCTCGAGTATCTGGGACTATAGGCACTTGCTGCATGGCTGGCAAGTTTTTTTTTATTTTTTGTAGAGACTTGATCTCATTATGCTGTTGCCCAGTCTGGCCTCAATCTCCTGGCCCCTAATGAAAAATTTCTATGTCAACTTCAAAATGTATAAGGATGGTAGTATTTTTAAATTATTTTTAGGAAATTTGTGAGCATAATGTTTGATGACATTTAATTATGACTAGAAAAGTAAAATTTTAATTCAACATCCTGCTTTTTCATGTTTAGTGCAGTGCTGTTCAGTAGAACCTCCTCGGTGACGGAGATGTGCTGAGTTTGAGTTGATTGAGTTTCATCACTGTCCAGTAAGGAACTCAGTGGCCTTATCTGGCTACTGAAAAGTGGTTAGGGTACCTGAGAAAATGAATTTTAGTTTTATTTAATTAATTTAAATAGCCACATCTGGCTAGTGGCTCCTACGTCAAACAGTACAGGTCTTAGAAATTATTATGGCTCTTTGTGTTGGTATTGGTTTTGAATTTCATGTCATCCTCTTACAATAGTACCGAGAAGGAGTATGTCAGGAAATCTTTAGAGTTTGGCCTTTAGACATTTACATGAGGGTGAGGCTAATCCTCCCAGCCCAGGAGAAAGCAGAATTACCGTGAACTTTTCCAGTAGCTCTTTCTGCATACAACTTCTTCTAGGGAGGGAGAGGTGTGGTTCATGTGGTTGGTAAGAGCCTGACTTCCTGGGGAGCAGGTCCTCCTCCCACCTGCAACTGCTGCCTTGCCTGCGGCAAAAGAGCTAAGAAGGGCAGGGACTCGCCCCTGTCCTCCCATGCTGCTTCGTGAACAGACACTATTGTACAGTACATGTTTTTAGAAAGACCAGTGATCCTTTCAGCAGCTGGCTGGGCCAGTTTGCTTAGAGTCTGCCTTGAAAATCTCCTTCCCCACTGGCAGGGGCTAGGCCAGCATTTAAGGGGAGATAATAGGCGGCTCTATTTTGACCTCACGTCCCACCTCTCTTGCTCCCCAGTCCACCTTTACCAGAGATCTGCTATTCTGGAAGTTATCAGGCCTCCAGATTAGTGTTCTATATCTGTTATTAGAACCTAAAAGGGAAGAATGGATTTTACAGCTAATGTAAGGAAAGTATGTGTCTTTTGGGGAGAATAATTGTGAAATCATTGTGTAGGTAATAATTAAAATAATCAGACTCTTTTATTGTGGTGGTGGTGATAGAATGGTGGCTGGTCGTTTCTTTTGGTTTGTTCTTCACACCAGAGAATCAGTATGACATTTGGTATTTGTCTAGTTCTCAGTGTGTGTTGCTTCAGTAGCTCCCCAATATAGAGCTGGCCGGTAGATGTTGTGTGTCTTCAGCGATTCCTCTGGGCATGCCAGCATTTCCTAAAGGAGGAGGCTGGAGGGAAAACACGCAGGGGCTCCTTATGGCAAAGTTAGCAAAGAATAATCCCAGTGAAACGAGATTACAATGAACACTAGGACCAGTAGTGAGAGGAAAAGTTGTATGTGGTTGGCGTGGATGTTAATGAGCTGGGCACTTATGCCATCATCTGGTAGAGATCTTCAGATAACTGTTTTCTCATCTATTACAGCAGTAGTATCTCCTTTTCCTTTCCTGGCTCTGTGGTCCTAGTTAGACAGCAACGTGGTACCCTTCATTTAATACGGTTGCTCTTTGACTTAGCACAGGATTACTTTTTTTTTTTAAGACAGAGCCTCAAGCTATCACCCTGGGTAGAGTGCTGTGGCATCACAGCTCACAGCAACCTCCAACTCCTGGCTTAAGTAATTCTCTTGCCTCAGCCTCCCAAGTAGCTGGGACTATAGGCACCTGCCACAATGCTTGGCTATTTTTTAGTTGTATTTGTATTTGGCAGGCCCAGGCTGGATTCAAACCCGCCAGCTCTGGCGTATGTGGCTGGCGCCTTAGCCGCTTAAGCTACAGGTGCAGAGCCAGGATTACTTTCTGATAGACCTATTGTAAGTTGAAAGCATTGAAAGTCGAAAATGTATTTAATATACTGAACCTACCAAACATTATAGTTTAGCCTAGCCTGCCTTCAGAGTACTCAGAACACTCACATTAGCACACAGTTGGGCAAAATAATCTAACAAAAGCCTATTTTATAATTAAGTGAACAGCTTATGTAAGTTATTGAATTTTGTACTGACAAATAGAATGGTTTTATCAGTTATTTACCTTTATGATTACATGGCTGGCTGAGAGTTGCAGCTCAGTGCTGCCCAGCATCGTAAGAGTGTGTTTATTGTACCATGTATCAGTAGCCCAAGAAAAGATAAAAATTCAAAGTGCAGTTTCTATTCAATTCATACTGCTTTTGTACATGGTAAAGTGAAAAATGCTAAGTCCGACCTTTATAAGTTGGGGCCATCTGTATATTCAAAGGTCAAGCACTGTACCCCAGGCTTGGTGCCTGTAGCTCAGCAAATAGGGTGCCAGCAACATGCACCAGAGCTGGCGGGTTCAAACCTGGCCAAGGCCTGCCAAACAACAATGACAACTAACAATAGCTGGGCATTGTGGTGGGCGCCTATAGTCCCAGCTACTTGGGAGGTTGAAGCAAGAGAATTGTTTAAGCCAGTGGTTCTCAACCTTCCTAATGCAGCCCTTTAATACAGTTTCTGTGGGTCATGACCCAAAGGTTGAGAACTGCTGGCTTAAGTTGAAGAGTTTGAGGTTGCTGTGAGCTGTGATGCCATAGCACTCTCCCGAAGGCGACATAGCAAGACTGTCTCAAAAAAAAAAAAAGGCACTACACCCTAGCTGTGTAGGTAGTCTCTGGGAGGACAGAACCTCTCGGACCACCATGTAAAGCTGCAGTGACTTGAAGTCATTGTACGTAGACTGTACATACATGGTCTGTAAGAGTTTAGAGAAATGGAGTCTGGGAAATGGAACCACTGAGGCAACCATTTCTAGTATATAATGGATCAATCCTACCAAATCATTAATGGAAATTTTTATTATTTGTTTTTTGAGACAGAGTCTTACTTTGTTACCCTGAATAAAGTGCCATGGTGTCATAGCTCATAGCAACCTCACTCATGGCTCAAGTAATTCTCTTGCCACAGCCTCCCAAGTAGCTAGAGCTATAGGCACCCACTACGACACCTGGCTATTTTTGGAGATGGGGTCTCACTCTTGCTCAGGCTGGTCTTAAACTCCTGAGCTCTGGCAGTCCGCCCATCTTGGCCTCCCAGAGTGCTAGGATTTTAGGCATGAGCCACCCTGCCTGGACCATGGGGTTTATTTTGAATTTTCTTTTTTGTCATGTGTTTTATTGGTCCCCAAAGCCGGTCATGACCAGAATACTGATTTTTTTTTCTCCCCACTGCAATAAACTGGTCTAAAAATACTAATTTTGAAATTTCACCCGGTCATATGCCCTTATAAGTAAGTCAGGGAAATAGACACATCATTAAGGCTGGGTGGTGGCTCATGCCTGTAATCTTAGCACTCTGGGAGGCTGAGACAGGTGGTTTGCCTGAACTCAGGCATTTGAGATCAGCCTGACCTAGAGGGAGACCCTGTCTCTAAAAATAGACAGGCGTTGTGGCAGGTGCCTGTAGTCCCAGCTACTTGGGAGGGTAAGGCAGGGGGATTGCTTGAGCCCAGGAATTTGGGGTTGCTGTGAGCTGTAACACCTTGGCACTCTACCAAGGGTAACAAAGTGAGGCTCTGTCTCAAAAAAAAGAAAGAAAAAGAAAAAAGAAATCTCATTAGACCTTGCAAACAAATGTAATCCTATACAGGAAATGAGTTATGTAGTTGTTGGAAGGCTGAAAGAGGAAAGAGCAGACACTGAGATAACCAGAAGTTGATAAATGCAAAAAGCAGTTAACAGAGGGCTGGGGAAGTGAAAGCCAACAGTGGTGTGGTTAGGACCCAGCAGTTTGAAGGAGGAAAAGTTGTTTGGAATCGATGATCAGCTTTTCTTAGGAGGGTGTAGCTTTTAGCTGGTTGGACTTCAAGTGCACTGTAGCTGGTTCTCAGACTGCTGAGGGGCAGGGGTGCAACCTGGCAGGTGCTTGCTTGGTTCCAGTGGCATGGCCCAGCAAGCAAGGGAGCACAGTGGGACTAATATTCCTACCGCCAAGGCTCACAGCAAGGGTGTGTGGCAGGGCCAGGGATAGGGTTGACAGAAGCTTGGAGTCATAGTTTGCTCCTATTGCTGCCGCTGGAACAATCCTGACAGGAATTGGAAACAGGGACAGTCCTTTCTCCCTCCCTGTTTTCCTCTCTCCAAGCTCCACATAGGGCTTCCCTTTGGTAAAACCTAAACAGAAACAAGGCAGGGAGTCTGGACGTTACAGTTTGAACATCCAGACATTATCGAACAGAATTTTGAAAGGTGTGTTTAAAGCTGAGAGACAGTAAGTCCGCAGAATCTGTCTTTTTGGTCATTCAGCATCCATTTGCATGTTTCTGTCTTATGACCAATAATAGTATCTTAGTGCTTTGGCCCAGTAAGATACAACTATCTTTTTTACAAAGATGTCTAGCCTCTTCCTTAAAAGACGGGCCGAAAGTTTCAACAGTCACCATAGGCATATCTGGGTGATGTTTGTTTTACACAGTCCACCTGAATATCTAACATAGTCTAAATTGTGAAGTTAACCAACAATAACAGTCCTTATAGAAAATAAAGGGGGTGGCTTGGCACCTGTGGCTCAATCGGCTAAGGTGCCAGCCACATACACCTAAGGTGGCGGGTTCGAATCCCCAGCCCGGGCCCACCAAAACAACAATGATGGCTGCAACCAAAAAATGGCCGGGCGTTGTGGTGGGTGCCTGTGGTATCAGCTACTTGGGAGGCGGAGGCAGGAGACTCACTTGAGGCCAGGAGTTGGAGGTTGCTATGAGCTGTGATGCCATGGCACTCTACCCAGGGGGATAGCTTGAGGCTCCGTCTCAAAAAAAAAAAAAAGAAAAAGAAAATAA
>CAUYQV010060564.1:0-48193 GCA_963574575.1 Galagoides demidoff
TCTTGAGAGATAGACTTTAGAGGAGATGAAGCCTCTTTTGTGAATATGTGATTATTTCTTCTTTATGTGTTCCTGAAGTATTGAGCAGAGAGGCTGGTGTATAGTAATAATTTCATATACTTTTGTCATTTTTGAAGAGAAGGAGGAAAAAGATGATGAGGGGAAAGGGAAGAAGAGAGATGCAGGCCCTGGGGTGGTTTAAAGATGGCCACAAATTCTTTGACAGTCCTCCCATGAAGAGGCGGGCTCTATGTCCCCTCTCCTTGAATGTGGGAGGGCTCTATAACTGTTCTGATCAATGAAATATGGTAGAAGTGACACCATGTCAGTTTCTAAGCCAAGATCTTACAAAACTGGCAGCTTCTACTGCTCAAGTAGCCCGAGGAGGGGCCTATGTGAAAATGAATCGAGGTTGAAATTCAGCATTCCTGACTGTACCTCTAACAGCAGCCAGGACCAATTTGCCAAATCACATGAATAGCCATCTTGTGATTGTAAATCCAGCCCCCAATAAAGCCCACCCCAGCCTGACACTGCTAGAGCAGAGACAAGTCTTCCCCCCAAACCCACCCAATTAGCAGTTCATGTGCAACCACACACATCTTGTGATTCACTCAAAAAGAGTAGCCTCTTTCTGGGCAGTGCCTGTGGCTCAGTGGGCAGGGCGCCGGCCCCATATACCAAGGGTGGCAGGTTCAAATCTGACCTCGGCTGAACTGCAACAAAAAATAGCCAGGCATTGTGGCAGGGGCTTGTAGTCCCAGCTACTTGGAAGGCTAAGGCAAGCCCAGGAGTTGGAGGTTGCTGTGAGCTGTGTGATGCCACAGCACTCTACCGAGGGTGAAGTGAAACTATGTCTCTACAAAAAAAAAAGGGGGGGGGGGGAGAAAACATAATACTGCATAGGGCTGTCACAAAGATTAAATAATATAAAAGGTATGGTGGACATTTGGTTTCTGATTACCCAGGATATTCTGAACACCCATACTAGAGAGTGTCCAGTCTTATCCTGTGTACTCAAAGGCAAAGAAAAAAAAAATGGACCTCTCCAGCCTCATTACAGCTGGCACAGGCATATAACCTGAACTTTGCCAACCACATTTAATCATCCACCCAAAACTTCAATCCTGAAGAGGTAGCCTGAAGGAGGAGACGTTTTGTGACTGTCATTTTGTTGATGATGCTATTGCAGACACATCATGTTTGGGGGTCTGAGTGGCAGCAAAGTCAAGTTCTGATGCAGCAGAGTCAGCCCCATGTGGTGATGACTCTCCTTCTCACAGAGCCGGTTCCACAGCAAGATTTTAGGTATTGTTTCTGGAAACTCAATCTCCAGGCTTGCTCTTCAGATCAGCAACTATACAACATCTTTTTACTTTATTTTTTTAATCTTTTTTTTTTTTGAGGCAGACTCTCAAGTTCTTACTCCCTATAGAGTGCTGTAATGTCATAGCTCACAGCAACCTCAAACTCTTGGGCTCAAGTGATTCTCTTGTCTCAGCCTCCAGAATAGCTGGGACTGTAGACCCCAGCCACAATGCTGGGCTATTTTTTAGAGACAAGGTCTCACTCTTGCTCAGGCTGGTCTCAAACTCATGAGCTCAAGCCATCCACCCACCTTGGCCTCCCAGAATGCTGAGATTACAAGCGTAAGCTACCGTGCCCTGCTTAATGACATCTTTTTAATAAAATTCCTCTTCTACATAATTAGCCAGAGTCAGCCTCTATTGCCTGCTACTATGACTCCTGACCGATGAAACAAAATAAAGCACTTAGGATGGTACCTGAAGAAAGCAGATATAAAAAGTCATAAAAAGTTCTCTCCTGGGTCACACTGGCGGAAGGACAGTCCTTGGTCAGTGTTCCAGACCTCCAATGAATGTTTGCACTCCTGCTTGTTCATGTCTGGAATGGGCCTCTTTTTTTTTTTTTTTTTTTTGGCAGTTTTTGGCCAAGGCTGGGTTTGAACCCGCCACCTCCAGCATATGAGGCCAGTGCCCTACTCCTCTGAGCCACAGGCACTGCCCAAGGGAATGGGCCTCTTTGAAGGCAGAAACTCTACCTTATTCACTCTGCATCTCCAGCACCCAGCAGAAGACCTGGACAGACCTAGACAGTATGAATGTTCATTAAATGTCACTGTGCTGCTTGGCCAACTGTCACTCCACCTAACTGTATTCAGCTCAGTCCACAGTCCATTATTTTATGCAATAAAACATCATGAGAAATTTTATCAAAAATCAGGCTGAAATAAGATTGCTAGGATTACAGCGTTTCTACTAACCCACCAACATATGCCAAACCAAAATGAGGTCTGTTTGGCAAGACAGACTTTAAACACACACACACATATACAAACACATTTTTTTCTCTACATAAAAACAGTACATCCTTCTCATCAAAAGCTTAAAAGATTCAGGAAACTAAAATTAGTCCTATTCTTACTATCCAGATATACCTTTTTTCATTTTTTTGTATTCCCTTTCAATCTTTCTTCCAGATATACTGTATTTTACATAACTGAGATCATAAAATTATATTTTCAACTTTGCATTCTATATTTTACCTCAATTTTTATACAGTTTTCTCAGACCTCTGAGTGAGTATTCTCCGCAGATATCATAATGTGTCCTTATATTAATCACAATAGCGTGCTTAATTAAATGATTTTCAAACTGCACTCTCAAAGCCATAGGGGTCTTTAGAGTTACCTCTGTAAGTCCACTGCCAAGAGCCAAGAAGGGGCTGGGTGTCTGGACATACCGTGGATATTGCCACCCTCAGAATACATCTGCTAAGTGTCTTAAGTATTAAGGTTGTAAGTGAGATTCTGTTTGATTGGAAAGACTTCTGTTGAATTTTCTCAAAAGATTGAAAATCTAGCCAGGCATTGTGGCGGGTGCCTGTAATCCCAGCTACTCAGGAGGCTGAGGCAAGAGAATCGCTTAAGCCCAAGAGTTGGGAGGTTGCTGTGAGCTGTGTGTCGCCATGGCACTCTACCAAGGGCAGCAAAGTAAGACTCTGTCTCCACATAAAAAAAAAAAAAAAAAGATTGAAAATCACTAATTTAACATTCCTATATTTTTTGACATTTAGGTTACATCTAGGTTTTTAAATAATACAAAAAAATTCTAAGATCAACTTATTTTATTTACCCGCAGTTTTGAAAATTTTCTTAAAGTAGAATCCTAAAATTGGAATTAATGGACCCAAAAGGGAAATCTTTTTTTTGGCTGGGGCTGGGCTTTAACCCACCACCTCAGGCATATGGGGCCAGCACCCTACTCCTTTGAGCCACAGGGGCCGCCCAACCAAAAAGGTACATCCTAAGGTGTATAATACATATTTATAATTTCCTTTCCAGACACTTAGACTGTTTTGGGCTCCTGCCAACTGAGACAACACCAAACTCTACCACTATTATGATCTTTTAAATCTTAAGAAAAGTCTCTCCTATTAGTTCTTTTTTGTAATTTTTTTAACAAAATTGCTTTTGAATACTCTTAAGGAATTTTCAACTATTTTTTTCTGCATAGAAAAATAGTCATGGAGATTTTCATTCAAATACATTAAAACACTAAATAGATTATAATTGACGTCTTTTAAATGTTAAGTGTTCCCATCTGATGACTTGGCATGTTTTTCCAAATATATTCAAGTCATCTTTTTATCACTTAATTAATATTTGTTTGTTTTACTTTTCAAGGTTCTAATTCATTTCTTTCCGTTATGGTTATCAGCTGTTCACGCCTGGTATATTTAAACCTACTGGTTTTTATATATTTATTTTTATACCATAAATATTATAAATCTTATTTGCTGAAACTTATTTATGAACCTTAGTTTATTAATATTATTGGGCACTCATTGCTGCCAGACATATGTCTTCTAAATCTCATCACTATATTCTTGTTCATTACTACATTTTTTTCCCACAAATGTATAAACCATGTATTTTTTGGTTTTTATTTTTGTTTGAGATAGAGTCCCGCTATGCCGCCCCCTGTAGAGTTCTGTATTGTCATAGCTCACAGCAACCTCAAACTCTTGGGTGCAAGTGATTCTCTTGTCTCAGCCTCCCAACAGCTGGGACAACTGGCTATTTTTAGAGATGGGGGTTTTGCTCTTCGTCAGGCTGTTCTCAAACCTGTGAGCTCAGGGCAATCCACCCTTCTTGGCCTCCCAGAGTGCTAGGATTACAGGCATGAGCCACCACGCCTGGCCCAAACCATGAGTTTTTCAAAAGTGTCCTGAAATTTTCTACCACATCAAGCTCTAATTTACTCTGGCTTCTAGGCCAGGCCCTTTGCATCTTTGCTCTTGCCTGCCCTTCTGAGTCCATGTCATTTTATTCTAAATAGCCTCTGCTCCACCTATTCAGACAGACACTGTAATTGTTTCGTAACTGGATTATGCATTTTTGCCTGCCCACGATGCTCATTTCTATTTGATTACTGGGGAATTCCTATTCATTATGTAAAGACTAACTCGAATGTCACTTCCTGTCTACAGCTATCCCTGACCACATACTCAGACAGAATTAATTTCTCTCTCATCTGTATTCTTACAATAATATCTATATGCCCCATTATATTACAGGCCACACCACGTTACATTTGTTTTTTCATGTCTCTGTCTTCCCTCAAGAAGCTGTGACCTCCTTGAAAGCAGGATCAATGCCTGGCTGCAAACAGTGCCTCATATCTGTGACCCCAGCACTTTGGGTGGCTGAGGCTGGAGGATCCATCTCTTGAAGCAAGGAGTTCTCAAAATACAGCAAAATCATGCCTCTACAAAAACTTAAAATTAAAATTATACAATTAGCCAAGTGTGGTGGTACATGCTGTAGTCCTAGCTACTCCGGAGGCTAAGCCAGAAGGACCACCTCAGCCAGGGAGCTGGAGACTGCAGGGGGCTGTGATGGCACCACTGCACTCCAGAACAAATCAATACCTCTAAAGAATAAAATAAAGTAAAATAAAATAAAAACTTATTCATCTTTATATCCTCAGTAGTCAATATATTTCTTAAAATAAATAAATGGGAATGATTAATCATTTAATTTACTATTTTGTGATTTAAATAAAAACTAGTGATTTTTGTTTCTGAGACGTACTGTCTTTTTCCTTCTTGGAATTGTGGCACTCTGCCATCTCTGCTCAGTTGGGGCACCTGACATTCTCTATGATTTCTAAAAGATTGTCATTCATGGTTCTGAGATCTCTTCCCACATCTTTTTATTGGTCTATAAAATAAAGTGTATGAAGCTAGAATTTAAATAATCATAGATTAGAACTCTGTAACTCTATGTCTCCTAATCTCCTCCTGCCCCATTTTGGCTCAAATTTCTTATTTATGATGTTGAATTTTCATTTTTAATAGAAAGACCATCTTACTTGCTGTAAAATAAAAAGAAAATTATAATTAAAATCAATTAATTCAAGTAATTATTCAGTGTATATATTTTTTTCTCTTGGAATTTTTTTTGGCTGGGGCTGGGTTTGAACCCACCACCTCCAGCATATGAAGCTGGTACCCTACTCCTTTGAGCCGCAGGCGCCACCCAGTATATATTTTTTAAAGTATAATTCACGACAATTACAGTCTAGTTGGGCCATCAATGTAAATACCAAAGAAAAGCTAGAGGCATGGATCTGGTGCCACAGAGAAAGATTTCCAGCTGGGTAAAATAAGGACAACTTCTTGGAAGAGATTAGTTTTAGCTTTATATGTTAAGGAAAGGTAGGAGCAAGAATATTCCAGGCAAAAAAGTTGAGACTTTCTTGGCTATAATTTAAAAATATAAAAGAATTTTTGTTAATAGAATTTTGGGCTCAGCACCCATAGCACAGTGGTTAGGGCACCAGTCACATACATAGTGGCTGGTTGGTTTGAAACCAGCGGGGGCCAGTTAAATAACAACGACAACTGCAACAAAAAACAGCCAGGCATTGTGGTGGGCACCTGTGGTCCCAGCTACTTGGGAGGCTGGGGCAAGAGAATCATTTAAGCCCAAGAGTTGGAGGTTGCTGTGAGCTGTGACACCATGGCACTCTACCAAGAGCAACATAACAAGACTCTGTCTCAAAAAAAAAAAAAAATAGAATTCTTGTCAGTTAATTAGATGGTGGGCAAATAACATTTCAGGAAAAATCAGGTATTCGTCCAATATTTTCTTTATCAGTAAATAATATCACCAGAAACCCAGACAACCATCCCCAAAGTTGGTGCTTGACACTCCCTTTCTGTCATCCCCAGCCTGCAGTCGCTCACCAAGGCCTGCTCCACATAAATGTCTCTCAAATCGGCCCATTGGTGACGATGCCCACCCAAACCCACCTCTTTCTCCTGCACTGTTGACACTGCCCCCTAGCCAACCTCTCCATCTCCACTCTTGCTGCCTGCAAACTGTAACGGGGTGCCAGAACCAGGAGCAAGAGGCAAGCCCCCCTGTGAGCTAAAGTTAGCCTTTATTACCAAGATTAAGAATCCCAGGAAGATGGGGTGGTGCCTGTGGTTCACAGAGTAGGGCACCGGCCCCATATGCTGGAGGTGGTGGGTTCAAATCCAGTCCCAGCCAAAAAAAAAAAAAAAAAGAATCCCAGGAAGATAAGGAGATCATTCTCGAAGCCTGCTTTCCTTTGAGAGAACTCCACAGAGTTTTTATACCTTCCCCCAAAGGTTATTATTTTTAGCTATACATCATCTAGCCCTCTAGTCTCTAGCTGGAGGACTTTTTGCCACATATCTAATCCATACATGTCCATCTGGTATGTTTTCTCCAACCCAAGGTCATGATGGCCTTCACTGTGTTGGACACAGGGAAGGACCACCTGACTATCCAATAATTAGTTAGATCATTAAGTAACTTTTAGAGCTAAGGTGGCAGGAGTTGAGGCTGTTTCTCTTCTACAAAACCACTTCCCACACTACAGCAGAGCTGTCTGTCACAAAATCGTATGGATCAGTCCTTGATTTAAAACCTTTCAGTGACTGCATTAATGTACACAGCTATGATTTAATAAAAAAATAAAACCTCTCAGTGGTTTTCCATTGTCTTTAAACACAGAGGCTATTGTATTTTCTTCTTTCTTATGACTCTATGCTTTGTTTACTTTTAATAAGCAAACATAATTTCTTAAATATCCAAATTGTTTGTGGTGGTTGTCTGTAATCCCACCTATTCAGGAGGGTGGGACAGGGGATCACTTGAGCCCAAGAGTTTGTGGTTGCTGTACGCTAGGCTGCCTGGGGCAACAGAGTGAGACTCTGTCTATAAATAAATAAAACAAACAAATTGTTTAGAAGTCAGTGAGTAATACTGGTAATAGTCCATGATTTTAAAAGTCAAGGGATCTGTATTTGTTTTGAACTTCTGTCACCTAAAATGTGTGGCCTCAGCAAGTCACATAGCCTTTCTGTTCCTCTTCATTGTCATCAGTAAAATGGGGTAGCAATAATTCCTATATAACATACTGTTACAGAAATTAAATGAGAAAAACATATGTGGAAAAAACGTGCAGTAAACTATAGCCCCATTTTGCATATTTTTTTTGAGACAGAGTCTCACTATATCACCCTTGGTAGAGTGCTGTGGCATCACAGCTCACAGCAACCTCAAACTGTTGGGCTTAATCAAATCTCTTGTCTCAGCCTCCCAAGTAGCTGGGATTACAGGCACCCACCACAATGCCTGGCTATTTTTTTGGTTGCAATTGTCATTGTTGTCATTGTTTAGCAGACCCAGGCCAGGTTCATGAGGCTAGCACTGTGGTACAGGCACTGAGCCCCATTTTGCAAATATTAATAATAATATTGTCACCTAATAAGAAACATACACCATCAGGTAAACAAATACAACATTACTTAGGACATTAAAGAATCAGCATGAGCTAATACTTGGAACAAGCCTGAGTACAGAAAATAAATTTTTTTTAATGAATTACATTTAATATACAGGAGATAAAGCTGTTCAGGGCACTGAAAAATTGAGCGAAATGCTAAACGATTAAGAAGTGAGTAGCATGAAAGGTTAATCATTTACTTCTAAAGAACCCGCTCTTGTACTATATTTTGGTTCTTAATGTTTTCTATTTTATGACTTTGTACATTATAGCACAATGTTACTGATATTTTGGAATCACTTGTAAAGTTTTAGTATTATTGTCAACCTTGTTAGCAGATGATTGTTATTATTGCATTCCTATGATTTAGTAGTACCTAAAGACAGGAGAGGTTTTTTTTCCCCTAAAGGACTAATCCCTAATTTAATAATGAAATCCGGTGAGGCAAAATTAGGGTTTATTTAATAGAAATTAGTTTTATGGCTTAAAAGGAAAACAGAAATGCATTTACTTCACCCAACGAGAGACGTGTACTTGGAAAACCTTTTCTCCGTGTGACGTGAATACCAAGCAGATTGAATTGATGAAGCAGCATTTAGCTAACTGGGCTACTTTTCCTCTTTTATATTCTCTCTGCCTTTAATTCAGGTAACAGTGGGAAGCTGGAACTTGGCCATTTTCCTCCACCAGCCGCTAGTGCAGAAGCCGCCGTCACCTGCGGGGAAGGAGTCCTCTGCTGCCATCTAGCGGCTGTCGCGAAGGCCTCTCCGGGTTCCGTCAGAGGAGCTGGTTTATATTTAGTCCCAAGTGTGGGATGGAGGGAAACGGAGGTGGGGGGCGGCGAAAAGCTAAAAAACTTTTTGAGACCATTTTTTTTTTAACTATTGCATTAATTAGTAAGAGAGGCTGAGTCACAGACAACATATTACGGGCTTCTGAGCTAGAGGTTTCATTTGCCTTTTTATAGGAGACGCTTGAATATTTTATAAAGGACCCCATGAAATTGCAGGTTGGAAAGACTGATGAGGGAGGTTGAGGTTGGCAGAATTTTATTTCTTAAATGATTCCCCATAAACATTTAAAAATGTCCTGGCATTCATAGAGTTGCCCAATCCAGAACTGGAAGTCACCGGGACATGCTGTTCTGCTGGGTCCACCATTCACCGACCAGAACGCTGTGCACACACACAATTAAGCTCTGAAAATGCAGATTCTAACTCCAGAAGTCTCCCAAATCCAGCCCCTTTCTCCATTACCATAGACATAAACACGAATCACAATCATCATTTACCCTCCTTATTTATCTCCCCACAGCCTATTTTCATCCAACAACCAAAATAATCTTTGTTAAAAAATAATTCTGTAACAGTCCTGCTTAATGCCCTTCAGTGATGTGATTTTCTCATGATTTTAAAATAAATTCCAGACATTTTAACATGCCCTAAAAATCCTTACGCCATCTGACCTCTGCCCAGCTCCCCAGACTGATCTCCTGCCAGTCTCCACCTATCCCTGCATTGATGACGCCAGTCTCTGTTTCTCCAAAGGCCGCGCCATCGTATCATCTCAGCCTTTGAACATCCTGTTTCCTGAGCCTATTCTGTTGCCCCCCTCGCACCTTGCACTCCCAAATCATTTGTGTACTTTGTTATTTAATATCTATGTCTAAACCTAAATTTAAAATTCTGTGAAGTCTCTGTTACTCACTTCTATATTTAGGCCAAAGTAGGAAGCTACTAAAAATTTGCCAAATGAAGTAAAAAAATTAATTATTGCCCCCTGTGATTTGGGGGTTATTTAAACATGCTCCCTCCTTAAATGATTAACTCCTCAAAGGCAAACAGTCATCAAATTTTAACAAGATCTGCTGTTGGAGACAGAGATGACTCAGACCTGACTTCACAACATGATGGAGACACAGCATGTAAACAAATAAATACAAAATTTTAAAGTGTCTAATACATGAGTGCATTTCTTTGGAAACACAGAGGGGATTTTTTTCAGCATGGTTGAATCTAAGTCAGGAAGGCCTCAGACTGAGGCCCGTCTAGGACATTTATCCGGCCTGCCAGGTATTTTTGCCACCGCTGCCTGTCCTGCTTAGCAGCTGACTTGTCCCGGTGCCCGCAGTCTGGCCCTCCAATGGTCTGAGGGACAGTGAACTGGCCCCCTGTTTAAAAAGTTTGAGGACCCCTGATGGAGGTTGACATGTCAGAGAAGATGAAAGTCAAGGTGAAGTTGTTAAGGACAAGGAAGAGTTCACAAGTAGCAAATGAGCAAAGGATGATCAAGGGAGTGAGGCCAGCAACATGAGAAAGAAGGCGATAGGTTTACTGTAGGATTGGGGTTGTTATCTGTCTCTCCACAGGAGCCTCCATCACTGTTCATTTAAATGCATTCAACAGACATTTCATTAACACTTGTGATTTGATTTTTGGAGAATGGTGAGAAATGTAGAAATAACGTGCATGGTAATTCAGTAAAGTCAAGATAAGAAACCAAATAGAATGAGCTTCCTTCCATCTTTAATATTTGACAACATTGAAACAATTACACTTGATAATGCGTCAAGGAAAGGTCAATGAAAACATCATATCTGGGGCTACCACCCCCCCACCAATCAAACCAGCTTATATTTGAAATCTCTCTGAAGGAGGGTTCTGAACTCCAGCTAGAGGTTTATTCATGAAATTAAACCTAATTCCTCCTCCCCACACACCTGATGAACTCCAATCTCTAGAAATGTTCTCACGTTGAGACTCTTGTTTCTTCCTAGTTTTCTGAATATCTGGCCTGAGCAGATGAGAGGGGGACATTCTCTTCACTGTCTGCGAAACTTCTCAACCAGTCTTCAGTCTTTGGAAGTCAAGCCATGCCTTCACAACCCTTTCTTGACCAGTCTTCAGTCTTTGGAAGTCAAGCCACGCCTTCACAACCCTTTCTTGACCAATCTTCAGTCTTTGGAAGTCAAGCCACGCCTTCACAACCCTTTCTCTTGCTCCTGGCTGGGCAAGATTTTATCCAAGAATAATGAACATCAGATTTCTTTATTCATGACTATTTTTCTCAATTCAAAACCTAAGTATAGATGTTATCAGTTAATTAGCACTTAAGAAATTCTGTCTTCACCTTAAATCATTTTGGCTTAGAATTAAGTTCTCAGTGGCCAATCCTAAATGTTCCCTCAATTTTTGGAGAATTAGAAATGTTAACAAAGGAAGTAAAGTTGTTTATATTTCAAGAAGAGAAAGGTTTGGTACTACACATGCATTCTTAATCATCAAAATAAGATACAAGGAAAATCACTGAATCGGTGCTTATGGAAAAAAACATCAGAGGAAGAGACCATATTTATGCAAAGCTTCTCTCTCTAAAATAGCACATTTAGCTTTTAAGAGGAGACAAGGGTCATGAGCAAATTACAAAGGTTTGATGTTTTGCTTGTGTAATGATTTTAGGTAAACAGAAAATAATTGAAAGTCATAGTAACAGGTACTTTAATTTACATAAAGAACTTCTACTGTTTCCATATTTAGAACTCATCCTTCTTATGTGTGGGTTGATTCTTGCTTCATATCCCGTTAATATCATTACAGTTTCTTATAGACAGTACAGTAAATACTGCATTCAAAACCAGACTATCACATTAATGTTCTGGTTCTGTCTATGTTTCTGGGCTTAAGAACCTGAGGCTCAAAGTCATCATTCCTGCTCTGATATTGAACCATACACTCTGTCAATAGAAATGGATCTTTTACAACACTGAATGGATCTCAGAGCAGACAGTGAGGGCACTGGAGCCCTCCCGCTTGGACTGAGAGAACAGAGAGCTTGGGATAGGTTTGGAATGAGTGTCACAAGCACAAGTTCTAGGCCTAGTCCTGCAAGGGCTTGGGGCAACTCCATTGAGAAATGGAGTTTAGACCTAAGAGAAAACAATGGCCCCAAGACTCCTTCCAGCCTCAAACCACCAAGCTATGCTGCGAATATTTAGGCTAGAAAGTATTTCTATATTCAAGATTCACCCTTCAGCTGGAACCAATGGCTAAAATGGAGGATCACTTTAATGATTTTAAAAGCTATTCAGTTGTCATAAAAAAGTAATTCTGTTTCTTCCAAAACCCCAGATTACTATGGAGATTTTTCTGCTGAGTCTTATTTTAAAAAGGCATTATGCACATCAAGACTGACATAGCCATAAGGAATTGTAGAAATTTTAATATCTGTTGATGTAGATGAGAAACTAAAATTTCCATATTTAAAACTGTCAGATGACTTTTAAATGGATCACATTAAATTACTGTCAGAAACGTTCAATATTTTCTCATCTATATACAAGTGTTTCTTGGTAGATGAAAACGGCAATCTGGTTTCTTTGGCTACATGGTGAGTTTTTTCACTTTGTCCCCAAGCTTGCTACCAATCTTGCCCCAAAATGAAGAGGATAAGGTTAAGTGATTCTGTGTGTGTGAGAGAGAGAGAGACAGAGAGAGGAGGGCAAAAGAGAGGGAGAAATAGGGTCAAGGTAAAACGGTTTCTTGGGAAGATATACTCTTTTTTCCCTGTGTGTTTTATAAACATTTTTAGTTCAATTAAATTTTCCAATTACAGTAAAAAACTTGTTACTAAGTTCACAAATATGTATGCCTTTGTCTCTTCTAGTCAGGAATATGGCTTCTAGGGAACCAAGTAGTATTTATGTTAAGATTTGGGAATGCATCTGTGATTGATTTTCAAAAGTTTATTTTCAATACTTGAAAATTTTTTCAAGGAAGTAATATTGATAGCTTGTTTTCCTGAAATCTCTTGTACTACCAGCTTTATAAAATAACCTGCTGACTTGAAATTTTTGTTTATCTTTCACCGTTAATCTATCAAAATTTTATTATATTCAAATCTATTTGCATTGTTATTAAGCTTAACTCATATATTGTATTTTTTAAATAAAGTTATTTCCTCAAAACCATATAAGTTTTTTAAATGATTCATGTAAAAAACATTTAAAATGGGCTCAGTGCCTGTAGCTCAGTGGCCAGGGTACCAGCCACATACACCGGAGTTGGTGGGTTTGAACCCAGTCCGGGCCTGCCAAACAACAATGAAATCACAACCAAAAAATAGCTGGGCATTGTTGCAGGTACCTATAGTCCCAGCTACTTGGGAGGCTGAGGCAAGAGAATCACTTAAGCCCAGGAGTTGGAGATTGCTGTGAGCTATGATGCCCCAGCACTCTATCAAGGGCAACAAGGTGAACTCTGTCAAAAAAGAAAAAATACGAAGCCCAGACAAATAATCTTTTGTGCAAAGACCTTCCAGTAGAATTTTTGTGTGTCTATAATGCAACAGTTGGGAGTCCAAATGTCAGTACTGATTTTTTTTTATCTAATAGTATGAGAAATATATAATCCACCCTAACCCTTTCAGGCCACATACAAACAGAAGAAAAAAAAATGAAAGAAAGAAAAGCAAAGAAAGAGAAAAAGGAAAAAGAAAAAGAAGAAGAACGAAGACAATCAGGATGGTATTGTGAAAAGAGTTAAAACCTTCTTAATTTCTATTTGAAATGCAATATTCTGTAGGACTTAGGGGAAAACACATCATTTCAGAAAGAAATTAGTAAAGCAAACCAGCTGCTACTTACACTTAGTCTCATATTAATATTTTTGTGTTAACATCCTTTTTCCCAACAGATCCCAGCATGGTTCTCAGCATCTGCTTAAAGGTTTAAATATTTCTTTATGGCCTACTTGCTGAAAGTAATAAGTATCCAAGCTTTAATTAGCAATAAGTAGTTTATCTACACACCCAGATAGAGAGAAGGTGAAGGAATATAATTCTTGCAAGAAACAGAGGTAGAAGGAGGGAAAGAAAAAATATATTAAGGAAAAATAGTTTCATCTAATGTGGGAAAAATTAACCAGGGTAGCTTCTGTTCTTAGACTCAGAAAGGAAAACAGAAGTAAGGAAACTGTGTTTACTGAATATCTATCATGCACCACATATTCTGCCAGGTTGGGGGAGTTTTTTTAAATCTTATCTGTAGTTTTACTATCTTCTCTCTGATGTGAGGATACCTTAGAGAAATAGAAACCAGAGAGAATAAAAAGAAAGTGATTAAGTTAATAGCAGAGCCTACAGAACTCTTACCACATAGCAAGCTGAAATCCTTAAAGTTGTATATAATTTACTTTAAAATAAATTTTGAAAGTGTGATAAAATATTTTAAATTGGTTTTATAATTGAGGTTTAAACTTAAATAATTTTAACTACAGCCTATGTATTTTCATTAGGGCACTTCATTCTTAAAGTAATGATCTTTATTAGTAATTTTTAAAGGTCAATTATTTAAATAGAGTTTTAGAAAACATAAAAAGTGAAAAAGAGCTTATCTCTGCCTTAATTAGCCTACATAATATTAACAATATGATAATCTGTCACCTACTAGTGGTAAGACATGTGAATTGCAGGGAAACAAGAAAGGAAAAAAGTAGACTTCAGAAGACGTCATTAAAATGTTGATAATTCTTACTACTGCATGGGTTATTTAAATTTATTTAATTTTTTAATTTTTTTTAGTTTTTCAATCCACAGAGTATGTCTCTATTTAGGTTTTGAGTTCTTTAATATTTCATAGTTGATAGATTTATACCTACATATTTCAGTTTGGGAACAATTATAAATGTTATTTTTTTTTTAATTTGAGTGTCTTTTTAAAAAATTTTTTCCATACGTTGTGACCCCTATTCTTCTCCCTCCTCCCCCTCCCCACTTGCTCATTCCCCTACCCACCCCTTGTATTAGCTCATTTGCTGCCTTCATATTAGAATAGAGTACACTGGACTCTCGCCTCTCCATTCTCATGATGCCTTATTAAGTAAGAAGAATGTGTTCCACTTCCATCTAGTTAATACAAAAGATATAAAGTCTCCATCTTTTTAATGGCTGAATAGTATTCCATGGTATACAGATACCATTTGTATGTATTTTATACAATTACATATTGCTTGGGTAAATAACAAAGAAAAACATAAGAATTAAAAGAAACTAATGGTATAGAGAGCCAATAGAGAGGTAAAATCCTTATACCTTCATGGTCTAGGACTTAATAAAAACACTGAAAAATCTCCAATAATTTCTGAGGCAAAACACCCATATATACAGGACTTGAGTGCAAGATAATAAGAAAGAAGAAAATATAGAAAAATATACTTAAATGTGTCAATAAACTATCCGGCCACACTAGGAGTGGGGAAGCCCTAGAGAAAGCCGCATGCCTATATGGGCACAGAGGAAAAAAGGAACATTGAGGTTATTTAATCCAGTTTCTCTCACAAAATCTTTGGTTTTAGCTGGCCTAAGGGCAGTAAATGCATCCGTGCTTTTTCAGAGTATTTATTTTTACTCCCTAATTTTGATCTCTTTTTCCAACCTTCATGGGCAGTAATTTCATCGATGATGTTGTGCTGGTCTTCTCTGGCTCTTTTTCACCACCTGGCTTTTGCCCCTTCCCATCCATCTGGAACATTCTAGTCTCCTGCCCTTTCCACTGGTGTCCCATGGATGGTTCTCAGTGAGCCTGCAGGTCTCAACTAACATCTCCCCTGACTTCTCACTCATCACCCTCCTCCCTAATCTAGGGTAACTGCCTTCATCGTTGTCGTCCTAACCCTTAGCACGATTTGTAATGACTTTATTTGTTCGAAGCTTTTTTTTTCTGCCTCCTTCATTAGAATATAAATTCCACAAAGGCAAGAACAAATCTGTCATCTCAGTTGTGTCTCTAGTAGACACATAATTGGCTCTCAAAAATATTGAGGCAATAAATGAATGATCTCATAGTAACCTAGTTCAGGGCGCAGAGCAGAAATTATCCCCATTTCCTAGGTAAGGACCCCTGAGAGGTTCTCCAATGGTCTGCCCCAAATCACACGATCAGGAGCATGAGTTGGGCCATTTTACTTAAGTCAAGATTTGAGTCAGACTTTACATAATCTCTATGCTTCAGTTTCCCCCACCTGAAAAATAAAGAATAAAATAGAAACCAAGCTTGTGGTTGTTATGAGAATTAAGCCTGGCTTAGAATGTCTTTCCATCGCTAAATACTTGATTTTACAGAAAAATATTAGTCTGATACTAGATTACAAACCTTGGCAAGACAATAGCGCTGACACCTTAATGTGTACGTGTCGGGCTGAGCTCAGGAAAGTTCTGCAGCACAGAGGATAAAAAAGAGCTGAAGGACAGGCTAGAACAGCCAGGGCAAAGTTTTCCATCTGAGTGGCTGATTCTGTTCCCCAGTCATAATCTAGGACCCCTTTTCATGCTCTTGGAAATTGGCTTGTTTGATAAATCTTGAAAGTTTCATGAACATCAAATGTTGCAAGTTACGGCCTGAACTAAGAAAAGGCTCTATTTTTTCACTCAGCTTTGGTATCTGAAAGTACGAGATGGGCTTTTGCTTCGTTCTGCAGTGCAGGCTCACGCCACTAGAGGGAACCGTTTCATCAGTTGTGCGATAAACTTGACACCAGGCCCGGGCGATCCTATAGGGTGACTTAGGAATACACCAGTTGCCTCGGGAGCAAAAAATCAATCATTAATCTCATCCTCGGTCCTTCACGACTTGCAAAACATACTCTCTGGACCTCAGAGGCGTAGGATTCGTCTTGACCAGAGCGAGTTCTAGAGACTGTGCCCTTAGACGCCTGAGACTGCGGCCCTGCATAGTGGGAGGGGTAAACTGAGAGTCTCATCAAAGCAGGTCCAAAGGATAGCAACTCCCTCCCCCCAAAATTATTCCTTTCCAAAACTCACTGGGTGCCAGATTACATAAAACACGAGCCTGGGAGGATACTGGCCCAGAGATTTACTACGGGCTAATGGCCTCTGGGACGATGTGCCAACTCGGAAAGACCCAGACCTGGAGAACTGCCAAGTAGGATATCATTTGTGAAACTGGTATCGTCCATAAGTAAAGAAGAGCAAAATGGAACAAAACTTCTCCCAACTGGCTCGTGTGAGTAGCATATTCCGGTATTTCTAATTCGTCCAAGCTTGGCCCCCAAACTTAGAAAAATAAGCGAAAACGATGGAGGAGAGGGAGGGACTCAGGAACACCTGTAGATGATGGGGAAGTTTTAACATTTAAGAATATTAAATAAATATCAAATGATTGATTATTTCCTTGTTTCAGTCTCTTGGCTTATTCATTCAGCAAAATTAAGCACCTTCTGTCCCCCAGAGGCAGTTCTAGGAGCTGAGGAGTATGTATGGGGCACAGGAACGCAACCATTGTTGTTTTGGTTTTTTTTTTACTTTTTAGTTTAATGTTTTATTTGAACTTGTAGATTCACATTCAGTTGTAAGAAATAATTCAGAGATCCCATGTACCTTTCCCCAGATTCCTCCAATAGTAACATCTTGTGAAACGATGGTGCAGTGGCACAAACGGGATATGGACACTCACACAGTCAAGATACAGAGGAGGACGCTCATGGTGCCTCTTATAGCCACACACTTCCCTTCCTCCCATTCTTTTTTTCTTTTTTTTTAAGACAGTCTCACTATGTTCTCCTGGGTAGAGTGCTGTGGCATCACAGCTCACAGCAACTTCAAACTCTTGGCATCACAGCTCACAGCAACTTCAAACTCTTGGGCTTAAGCGATTCTGTTGCCTCAGCCCCCCATGTAGCTGGGACCACAGGCACCCAGCTATTCCTTCCTCCCATCTTAACTCCTACCACTAATTTGTTCTCATCTTAACTTCCCACAACCACTAATGTGCTCTCCAATTCTGCAATTTTGTTGTTTAGAGATTGGTATATGAGGTCTGACGATTAAGTTTGTGAATTAATTCATCCTAGAAAAAGTGCTACATACCTCAATGCTGAATACCACAGTGGTCACCCTCAAAGTGCTCCTCTTGGGAAGCTATGCACCAACACCAGTGCCTAGTCCACCATTCCAAGCAATTTTGGAATTTTTTCCCGGAATGGCCATCATATTAACCTTGAGGTCCTAATGTATCCTCCTTTCATTATTTCCTTTATCTTCAAGAAAAGAACAAAGTCACTGGGGACCAGATCAGGTGAGTTAGGGAGGGTGTTCCGATATAGTTATTTGTTTACAGGCTAATAACCCCTGCACAGACAGTGTCGTATGAGCTGATGCACTGTTGTGACATAAGAACCATGAGTTGTTGGCATAAAGTGCAGGTCATTTTTGCCTAACTCATTCACACAGTCTTTTCAGCACTTCCAAATAATAAACCTGGTTAACTGTTTGTCCAGTTGGTACAAATTCATAATGAGCAATCCCTCTGATAATGACAACAACAAAGAGATTAGCAACATCGTTTTGACTCTAGATTTGGACTGACAGAGCTTTTGTGATCATGGAGAATTGGCTGATTCCATTGTTCACTTTGAGGCTTTGTTTCAGGGTCATACTGGTACACCCTTTTTTCATCACCAGAGATAACATGGCCTCAAACATCACCCTGCCGCTCCAAAAGGTCTTGACAAACGTGGATGCTCCTTGGCTTTTGTTTATTGGTGAGCTCCTTGGGGACCATTTTTGCACACATCATTTTCATGCCAAAATTTTCAGTTAAAATTTTCCTGTTTCTCTGTCGACGCTTGCTTGGTCTGCTATGCTTCTCACAGTTAACTGTTTTGGTGCACAATTCAGCACATTCCGGCCATGTTTTCCATCAATTCTGCTTATTACAGGCCACCCTGACCTTCCTTCACCAGTGATGCTTTCTTTCCTCAAAAAAAAAAAAAAAAAAAAAAAAGTTTAAACCTTGTGCACACTGCCATTTTATTCTTGGCATTATCCCCATAAACTGGACTAACATGTCCCTGATTTCACTCCCATTCTTGCCACGTTTAACAAGAAATTTAAGAATGTTTGTTCATTTGCTCTAAATTGAGCTCCAACATTCTCATGTCAGCACACAAAAACAGGCAACAACAATAATGAATGCCACTCAACAAGAACTCACCACACTTTGACACAAACACAACTGTGAGATGCCAACCTACCAAGGTTCTGAAACCTTACTGAGAAGTATGTACAGTACGAACAGAGTGCCAGTGTGAGCACACAGGGGCAAGTTCACGAACTTCAATGTCCAACCTTGTATAAATGGGATCATACATAAAGCAACATTTTGAGATTATCTTTTTTTCATTCAGCATAATTCTCTAGAGATTCATCCAAGTTTTTGTATGTATCAATACTTATTGTTTTATGGACGTACTACATGGATGGATCCATAAGATCTTATGGATGTACTACATTTTGTTTAATCACTCATCCATTGAAGGACATCTGCTTTATTTCAAGTTTTTCTGCATTACAAACAAGCTGCTATAAACATTTATATACAAGATTTTGTGTGAATGTAAGTTTTCATTTCTCTGGAACAAACATCCAAGAGTACAATTTCGGGGTCTTACAAGAGTTACACGTTTAGTTTTTGTTTGTTTGCTTTTTATTTGTACAAATTTATGGGGTAGATGTGAAATTTTGTCCCATATATAGAGTGCATTTTGATCAATTCAGGGTACTTAGGGTATCCATCACCCAGTACAATGAATTTGTGTCAACTATAGTCACCTACTCCGCTGTCCAGACAATACATTTATTCCTTCTATGACACTGTATGTGGGTACCTTTTGCCCTTCCCCTTGACCTCACTCTGTTCAGCCTCTGTTATCTGTCTTTCCACTCTCTACTCCCGTATGGTCAATGTTTTAGCTCCCACCTACAAGTGGGAAATTACCAAACTGTTTTCTGGAGAGTCTATACCATGTTTATTTTCATAAACAATGTCTCACTGATTCAGTTTCTCTGCAACCTTGACAGTTTTTGGTGTTGTCCCTATTTTTATTTTAATCATTCTTATAGGTATGGTTTTGATTTGTATTTTCCTAATGGCTAATTATGCCAAACATCTTTTCATGTTCTTAACTGCCAGCTATATATCTTTTTCATGTCTTTTACCTGTTTTCTAATGGATTTTTTTTTTTTTTTTGGTTGGGGTATTCTGGGGTGGGTTAAGATTGGAGTGTTCCATAGTTCTTTATATATTTTAGATGCTTTGCCAGATACTTTGCCAGATATTTGGTCACAAATATCTTCTCTCAGTCCATAGTCTGCCTTTTCATTCTCTTAATAGAGTCTTTCTCATGCCAAAAGTTTTTAATTTATTAAAGTCCAATTTATTAATTTTTCTCTGGATGAATCTTAATTTTAGTGTCAAGTCTAAGAGTTCTTTGCCCAGTCTCCTATCCCAAAGGTGTTTCTCCTGGTTTGTTGTTATTTGTTATTCTTTTGGTTTTTGTCTAAAAGTCTTACAGTTTTGCATTTTACCTTTAAGTCCATTATCCATTTTGAGTTAATTTTTGTATTAGGTGTGAGGTTTTGGTTGATATTCATTATTTTTTGTCTTTGGATGTCCAGTTATTCCAGAACAATGTGTTGAAAATGCTATCTTTTCTCCATTGAATTGTTTTTGCACTTTTAAAAAGAAAATAAGTTGGGTATATTTGTGTGGGTCTATTTTTGGGTTCTCTAATCTATTCTGTTAATCTCCATGCCTATCATTCCGCCAATTCCATACAGTTTGGACTACTGGAGTTACATAATAAATCTTGAAAGGACAAGCATAATGGCTCACACCTATAATCCTACCACTTTGGGAAGTCAAAATAGGAAGATTGATTGAAGCCAAGAGTTTAACAGCAGCCTAAGCAACATAGCAAGACCCCAGCCTTATGAAAAAATAAAATAATTAGTTGGGTGTGGTGGCATCTGCCTGTAGTCCTAGCTACTTGGGAGGCTAAGGCAGGAAGATGTCTTCAGCCCAAGAGTTAGAGGTTACAGTGAATTATGATGATGCCATTGCACTCTAGCCTAGGCAATTGAACAAAACCATGTCTCAAAAAAAAATTAATTAAAATCAAATAGACTCATTCGTCCCATTTATTCCTCTTTCTAAATTGTCTTAGTCATGCTAGTTCCTTTCTGTATAAATTTTAGAATAATCTTATCTTCACAAAAATATCTTGCTGGGATTTTGAAAAGAATTTGCATTAAATCTATATATAAATTCAGGGAGAATTCACATCTTTATTATGTTGAATCTACCAATCCACAAACATAATGTCTCTCCACTTACTTAGATCTTTTTTTATTTCTTCCATTGGTATTTTATAGTTCCAGCATATACATCCTATATCTGTTTTGCTAGATTGACATCTAAGTTTTTTTTTTTTTAATTTATTGTTGGGGACTCATTGAGGGTACAAGAAACCAGGTTACACTGATTGCATTTGTTAGGTAAAGTCAACATCTAAGTATTTTTATTGTGTTCAATACATCTATAATCACTGATCATTAGAAATGGTATTATATTTTTCATTTTGATGCCATGTGTTCATTTATAGTATATAATGCATGTACATGATACATAATGTAGATTACATATGATGCTCTATGTTTAACTTGTATTGTATGACTTTGCTGAACTAGCTTATTAGTTCTATAATGTAATTTTTAAACAAATTCCTTGGGATTTTCTACATAGACAATAAGGTTATTTGCAAAGAAAGGTTTTTAATAATTCCACCATCTTAGTGTCTTTTATTACTTTTCTGTCTTTAGTGCAACTAGATAGAACTACTAGACTATGTTGAATAAAAGTTATGAGAGAATAAGGGAATTCTTGCCTTTTCCTGATCATAGGGAGAAAGCATTCAATTCTTCACCATTGATATGATGTTACTGTGGTTATTTATACATGCTCTTTATCAAATTGAGGTTTTCTCTCTTGTTCTCTGATTTTATTAAGAATTTTTACCATGAATTAAAATTTAATTTTATCCCATGAATTTTTTTCAATTGATTTGATCCTGTGGTTCTTCTTCTTTAGCTTATATGTGCTTATTTTGATTGATTTTTGAATATTGAACCAGCCTTGCATTCCAGGAATAAATTCCATTTATTCATGGTATATAAATTTTTTATATAGTTGAATTATATTTTAAGTGTTTTTAGAGAATTTACACATCTATATTCATGAGAAATATAGGTCTGTAGTTTCTTTTTTGTACTTGCTCTGGTTTTCATATCAGATTGATACCAGCTTCACAAATTAATTGGGAAATTTTCCCTCCTCTTCTATATTCTTCTGTATTCTGGTGTTAATCCTTCTTTAAATGTAGGAGACATTACAGATAATGCTACATATATACATTTGTAAACTTAGATTAATGGATCTGTAATTGGCTCTATGAACAAAGTTCCGTGCCCCATAATTTTTCTGTAAGCCTCTCCCTTAACTACATGACCTTTTGAGTCAACATTTTCTTCCTCATACCCAATTCATCATTTTCCAGAAGTGATTAATTTTCTGCAAAATGAAGGACCTGAGATTCTAAAGTCCCCTGGAAAGACTTCCTGAAGTCAAGATTCATCATCCCTCATAACCTGCCCTCAAAGCACATAGCCCCTTATTAGTTACACCACCCCCTTCCCCAAGGCATGTGCCCCTCCTTTAAAAGCCCAGAATCTCCAGCAGTTGGGGAGAGAAATTTAAGGTAGTTTTCTCATTCTCCTGACAAGACATCTGTCGTAGTAAAAATTCCTTTTTTGCTTGGAAATCCTTATTTTATCTTTGTGTGATGAGCAACTGGATCTAGTCTGAAACGCCCTTGCAGTTTTAACCATTAGGGAGGATCCTCTGGGATGGACTTGCTCACGGTTCAGGGGCTGCAGAGTGAGGAGAGACCAAAGCTTCTCTTAGCAGCTTCCTGACCATATTTGCATGGGGGCAGCTTTGGACTCTCCCACCAGCTTCACAGCTACTGGCCTCCACCATCCACCATATTGACAATCACCTTCCAATTGTCTCTGAAGAAATGAACTCTGGATGTGGACATTTGCTTCTTAATGGGTAAGTTCTATTTGAAGGCACTGCACAATTGAGGACGCCCCCTCAATTTAGGGAATTCTGGAGGAATTTCCATTTGTTTTGTTTTGGATAAGCCCTCAACTGTTTGTGAGAATGGGAACTAATCAAACTATTTTGATTTGGCTCTTCCAGGTCCTATTAGGTAAAACTTCCATTTGTTTGAAACTTCTTGAATTTGTCTTGATAGAATGTTTACCTGTACTGGTGTGTGGCATGGAAATGTGGACTTTGTCTCTACTTTCTTTTTGCCTACTTTAAATTTGTTGTTGATGGTAGAAGTGCTAAGGTTGGGGTAGCTGAAGAATATGTCTGATGATAGGTTTCTTTTGCAATAGTTTCTAAAGTCTAAAACAGGGGTCCTCAAACTTTTTAAACAGGGCACCAGTTCACTGTCCCTCAAACCATTGGAGGGCCGGACTGCGGGCCCCAGATGAGTCGGCTGCTAAGCAGGACAGGCAGTGGCGGCAAAAACACCCGATGGGCCAGATAAATGTCCTAGGCTGGCTGCATGTGGCCCATGGGCTGTAGTTTGAGGACGCCTGGTCTAAAGGATACCTCTACCCTAAGGTCTGGGAGATTAGATTAAATGAGCTCTTTTAAGGATGGAAGCAGCATAAGGAACAGGGACAATGCAAAACTCAGTACACCGTGGTTACTGACCGAATGGCAATTACAGCACAAGCTCTACTCCCTGAGACATCTGAAAACGTGTACCCTGTATGTGTGTCCCCAGAGTTTGTCCTTTGGGGATTCTTGTTTGCTTGGCAAGACAACTCTTTAGTTAAGATCTCTCATCTATTGCCTCTTCCGCTCACCTATCATACTGGTAAATTAGCTACTTAAGACTGTTTTAAGTAGTTTTAAGAATGACTAGGGACATTTTAGGGCAAATATTCTCTCTGAGGAATACTAGGCAGTATTTTCTGGGAGGGATCTCAGATGGGCACGGGGACTTCTGTTGATATACATTATACCTTGGTGGGGAGAGGGCAGCAACTCAACAATATGTACTAAAAAGTTTCAGATATAAGTGCAACATTTTCTTCTTCACACCCAAACTACATTCCATTCAGTAGGAAGCAGCCATTTAAATCAATATCCCGATTCCCCATGATAGAGGAATAAACTAAAAAAGAGAGACTTACAACCACCTCTGTGAAAAAATTTCTGTGACCCCTTGTCTGTTTTTTATAATCCTCTCCCTTAACTAAATACTTGACATTTTGAGTTATTTCACAGAAATGGCGGATTTTCTGCAAGACAAAGGAGCTGAGATTCTAAAGGCTCCTGGGCAGACTTTCTGATGCCAAAACTCACCAGCCCCACAACCTGCCCCCAATGCACACGGCCCCTTGGTAGTTGCACCAGGACCTGCCACAAAACACTTGGCCCCTCCTTTAAAAGCCCATGTTTTCCATTAGTTGGAGAAATGTATTTGAGGCAGCTTCTCTCATTCTCCTAGCAAGAAGTCTGTCATTGATTGAAGTCAGTAAAAGTATTTTTCTCCCTCTTAAACAAAGTTTAGCTCTTGCAAACTATTAACAGAAATAAAAGACCTGGCTTCCTTGTATTCAAAATGTGTACCATCAGCTTATTTAAGAAGTTAGAAGCTGAATACTATTTTCTTTCCTGCTTTTACACATGATATTCTAAGACTTTTATGAACAGAGAAACAATGGGCATCTTCAGGTATCATTGATTTCTTTTATATCTTTGCTATTCTTAAAAATTCCCTTCTTCTGGTTCAGTGCCCACAGCTCAGTGGTTAGGGCGCCAGGCACATACACCAAGGCTGCTAGGCTGGAACCCAGGCCAGGCCTGCTAAACAATGACAGCTGCAACAACAACAAAAATAGCTGGGCATTGTGGTGGCCGCCTGTAGTCCCAGCTACTTGGGAGGCAGAGGCAAGAAAATAGCTTATGCCCAAGAGTTTGAGGTTGCTGTGAGCTGTGACGTCACAGCACTCTACCGAGGACAATATAATGAAACTCTGTCTCCCCAAAATGCCCTTCTTCCTTGGCAATCCTCACTATATCTTTATTCAATAAGTAAATGTGCTTCAGCTGAAAGCCCCGGGCAATTTGGACAATAGATCAATTTCTCAAATAGCACAAGCTACACAACTCACCTAATACGATGCAGATAACACAAATAGCCATATAAATATTAAAGAAATTGAATTTCTAATTCTCAACTTTCCAAAGCGTAAATTTCCAGGTCCAGAAGGTTTTGTGGGAGAATGCTCTCAAATGTTTAAAAAAAATTAAAAACCTATTCTACACAATTTCCTCAAGAAAAGAGAAGAGGGAGGAAAATGTCTCAGTTCATTTTATAAAGTCAGTATTTCCCTACTACCAACTTCATTGGTCTTTTCCCTGCTCTTTGTCTCCCTGATTTTTCTATTCTGTTTCTGTTTTCAATCTTCTTGATTTTCTGCTCTTGTTTGTTATTTTCTTCCTTCTTGATGCTCTTCTCTTAGGAGGTTCGTCAGATGGGATCTTGGATTATTTGTTACTTAAGACTTCTAGTCGTTCATTGGTGCTGTTGCTTGGGTGATGTCTATGTCCTCCCTATTTTGATACATTCCATTTTGTTTTCATTCAGGTCAATGTTTGTGTTTTTGTTTTTGTTATTTTTTGTTTTGAGACAGAGCCTCAAACTGTCCCCCTGGGTAGAGTGCCATGGCATCACAGCTCACAGCAACCTCCAACTCCTGGGCTCAAGAGAGTCTCCTGCCTCTGCCTCCCAAGTAGCTGGGACCACAGGCACCTGCCACAATGCCTGGCTATTTTTTGGTTGCAGCCGTCATTGTTGTTTGGCAGGCCCAGGCTGGATTCGAACCTGCCAGCTCAGGTGTATGTGGCTGGCGCCTTAGCTGCTTGAGCCACAGGAGCAGAGCCAGCTCAATGTTTTCTTAAGTTTTCCTTAATACTTCCTCCTTGACCCATTGTCTCAGTCAGTTTGGGTTGCAATGACAAACATACAATAGACTGGGTAACTCAAATTGCAAACTTTTAATTCTCAAAGTCCTAAAAGCTAGGAAATCCAAGGTCAGTGCCAGTGGATCCAGGGGCTCGTCAGGGCCAGCTCCCTGTTTTTCAGATGTCCATCTTCTCATCGTATTATGAGAAAGCAGAGACAGAATACCAAGTTTTCTCCTGTTTCTTCTCACAAAAACACTAACACCGTTCATGATAGCTCCACTGTCATGAACTGATCACCTCCCAAAGCTTCGTCTTCAAGTACCATCACCCTGACAGTTAGGCTTAAGCATACACATTTTAGGGGGACAAACCATAGCACCCATCAATTATTTAGAAGTATATTAGATGCCAAATGTTTGGAGGTTTGCTTGTTATGTGTTCTGTTCCTGAGTTTTGTGTGATTTCAATTATTTTAAATTTCTCAAGGATATAATTTATCTTTACACATCTTCCATGAGCACTTGAGAAAAAGTTGTATGGACTCTTGTTGGATTCATCATAGTTGAGTGGAGTGTTCTATGCATGTTAATTAGATCCTGAGGGTTAATGGTATCATTGATTTCTTTTATATCTTTGCTATTCTTCTTAGTTCTTGCTACCCATTGTTTCTCTATTCATAAAAGTCTTAGAATATCCTGCTTAAAAGAAGGGAAAAAAAATAGTATTCAGCTTCTAACTTCTTAAATAAGCTGATGGTACACATTTTGAATACAAGGAAGCCAGGTCTTTTATTTCTACTAATAGTTTGCAAGAGCTAAACTTTGTGTAAGAGGGAGAAAAATACTTTTACTGACTTCAAAAAAAATAGTAAGTAGAAGATTTTAGGACAGAATGTTTAGCGTAAGACATAGGAAGACAGGATATGTTATATGATATGGATGTGATATCCCACCAAAAAAGATGAAGCATTCCTCTCAGACATCAGGGAGGCATGAAAGTAAGATGGAGGTGAGTATCCTCTCTCCCAGAATTGAGACACTTGGTGCAAAATGTAAACCCCTGGGTGGCTTTGAGGATCTGAGGACAGAAGAGTCTATATTGTACCAAGAAAAAAAGAAAAAAACATTAATGAGCTTGCTCTGTGCCCTGAGCCATCGTAAGACAGATTCAGGGAGTACAAATTAAAGCATTGCATACTTAAGAGTGGAGCCTGAGTGTTCCTGGTTTTCCGGGTCAGCTCCTATCCAGCAGCTCCTGCATAGTGCCGAAGAATGAGGGCTGAAAAGGATGGAGCAGGGTGAGCAGGGCGCAGAGTGCAGGCCTTCAAGAGTAGATGGCACAGCTACCACCAAGGGCAGCACCGTCAGATGCCAGGGCACAGCAGAAGAAGGGCCAGACAAGCAGGATGAGGCACTCAGGCAGAGGCCATCCCAGGCCAGAATCTCAGGTCTCCAGCTGTGAGACTCTAGGAACTCCCCCTGTACTCAGAATCCATCATAAGGCGTGAAGCAGCACGGAGAGGAGAAGGGCCAGGAGGCCCATGGTGGGAGACAAAGCAAGAGGTAGAACCCAAGAGCTTCAGTTTTGAATCGGCTAAGTTTAAATCCTGGGCAATTAATTACGCCAGAAGACTAATTTCTAAACCAAAAGATAATTGAAGTGACGAAATTAATTGTTTATTATTTGTTCGCTTATTTGTTTAGTTTGGGTTTTTTTCTGTCCTTGCCATTGTCAAAATAGGATCTTAAAGCAATTGAGCGACCAGCTATAGACGGGTGAAAAAAAAAAAAAAAAGAATCACATGCTTACAAATAGGAGGTTTAAAGGGCGCCTAACAATCCCGCTTAAACTCTGGGTCCTGGAAAGGACTTTGAAGGGCATCTAATCTAACCCGTATTACCAGGATATTGAGAGGAAATAGACTGAGAATGGGGAAATAATGATCTCAGGATCACAAAGCCAGTTACTTCCACATCTCCAAAGCACCCAGACAAGTGAGCATTCAAATTTGAGAGCTACTTTCCCCCGTAGTAACTGACAGTGGATGGGTTCAATAGATGCTGCTGTTTCAGACCTGTGAGCACACACAGCTCGCCCACAGTTAGAGCAGCCCAGCCAGCTGCCAGTGACTTAATGAGGCCTGTTCCCCAGCACTTTGCTCTCCATGGTAACTCCCTTTGCTGTGACTTCCAGCTCTCCGCAGTGCCAGGCCGTCGTGACTAGTTGTGGCATCTCTAACAAAACATGTGGGATTTTGTTTGGAGAGCCCCATGGTTGCATTTCAGAGCTAAAAATAGAATTAGGTTGTATCGTCTGATATTTTCACACAATCAGCTACACCACTCTCCTCCTTTCTGAAAATAACAGAGAAAAGTAGCTTTTAAAATTCTTTTCTTTGAACAGCCCAATTCAGAAAACAATAGACTCACTTCATAAGCATACTTCAGCTGTGTACATTCAACCCATTGCCCATTTTCCCTGATATCATGGACGGCTGTAAAATAGCTAAGCAAATGTGTGTGAACTGTCTGGAAGACAGTGTGTGCACTATTTAACCCGAGTGAGTGCCTGTGTGCGCAAAGGGGCGGGTGCCTCATAAGTGTGACCTCCACGTGGCTTTATTTTTCTCCAGCCACATCTTTGTTCTGACTTCCACAGTTATATCTGAATTTTAATTTACGTAATTACATATTTCTATAATCCAGCTTACAAAGAAGATATAGAGGTGTTAATCAACGTGCTTGCTTTCATTAGCTTCAGCCAAACTGTTGTTTTCCCCTCTCCAAAGTGTTTGCCCCAGTTATATCCACAAGGCAAAATATAAATAAATAAGAAAAAAAATCCCTGCTACTGAGGATGAAAGCACCTTGCACACAATAGCTAACACATTTTTCGGACAGGCTGTGAACGTGGATGAGGGCGTCACATGTGTCAGTGGTGCGTTTTTCTCTGTCCAGATGGATATAATCTCAATTTAAGATCATAACAAAACTTGATACAGCAAAACAAGAGCGAGATTTAAGCCCACTAAGATCAGGGTGCACATCTTCTTTGAGTAAGTACTTTTACCTTCTTTGCTACATATACAACCAGGTAAAACAACACAATACCAAATTTTAAAGTGAAGAATGTTAATATGTAACCTACTCTACAAACGCTAGACCCTTAAGAAGCTAAATAATAGTACTCAGTTGAAATATAAATAATTCTCCCCAAACCTATAGCGATCCAAAGCTGAATTTAAGATGAACAGACTTAAGATATCCCAAATTTAAGTTGGAACAGCTCCTTTGCTCTTGGTGAATTACAAAGTTAATACCAGATCCCCCTTCCGTTAGTATCATACACACAATTCAGGGGCTCACATGGAAAGCATTTGTACTAAAATATATAACAACACTCTTGGAGTCAGCATACCCACCCGACAAGTTCTCTCTTTTGTGAGAACTTTAAAATTACAATCTTTAAAATTACAATCTCACTTTAAAATTACAATCTTCCATTCCTTTTCAAATTCCAAATGATTTGTACTTTATCTCTTTTTTAAGCTGTCTATATTCCTTGGCTTTTTCTATGCAAGGAAGTGAGTAAGGTATCTTAGCGAGAGAGGTCCCGAGGAAGACTGCAAGCATTACAGGGTGCATTGTTGAGTGGGTTCAGAATAGTTTATAATATATTATCATAAAAACAGATTGACATCAATAGCATAATTGCTGCATGAATAATCTTAGAACAAGTAAGACCTTTCAAGGCTTTTTTATTGTGAGCAATCATTGTGCTCACCACATACAACTAATGCCTTCTGGGAATTTTTTTTTTTTTTATTTATAAGACTCAGCCTTCTTTAGTGTCTATCTCTTGGTTTCAACATGAGCTCTCTGAAAGGAGAAAGCAGCTGACTGTTCTGGCTATAGGGACACTATTGTCTGTAGCCACTGGTGATTAGTGCAGTAAATTAATGAAAACAGTTGCACGTGTAATGAGATATTAGCGAGCTAGCCCTCATTATCATCATAATATTTGGCACAAAAATTTCTGCATATGAATGCCAAAGAGCGTTTTAACATTAATTAAATCCCCATAATGGTATTGGATGAAAGGGATGATGTTAACCCAATTTTATATATGAGACACAGCGTCGTGGAGATTAAGGAAATGACCCTGACAGGTTTTTTAGAAATTATTCATAATGCCACAATATGTCAGTAGTGAGATGGAAACACACATAGCCTCCCACATCTACCACTGGACTCGACAGTGCCCGGTAATTAGGACTTCTGATTTCTACACATGTTTTCATTCGCTCTTCTGCCCCGGATTCCCTCAGCACTAATGAATTCAGTATTAATTTGCAATCCATGATTTAAAAAATGAAAAGCTTTTCTTCAATTCCTTTAGGGCAGAAACCAGTTCTGTCATCTTCTGTGAATTTCTCCATAGAAATTCACGGCTCAGCCTCATGAAACGTGCGAAGAGGCTCCTTGACTCCCACATTTCTCAGCGTTTACTGGGGCTGATGTGCAGGGCAAAACTCCAAGAAAGGAAAATTCCTCGGAGATTTATGTGACCACAGAAGTGATCTCCCGAAGATCACGTCCTGATCACTAGAACGTGAGACAGCAAAGGGGGATCACAGTAACAGATGGAATTAAAGTTGCTACTCAGCTGACTGGAGGTTACTCTGGACCATCTGCCTGAGCCCAGTGTAACCACAAAGATCCTTCAAACTGGAGTCAAGAGGCAGAGGAGAGTCAGTGTCAGAGGGATAGAGCAGGAAAAACATCTCCCGGGACACTGCTGGCTTTGAAGACAGCAGGAGACCAGGAAGGGGGCCTGTCTGCAGAAGCTGGAAGAGGAAAAGACAGAGACTCTCCCCCAGAGCCTCCGGAAGGAATGTGGCCGTTCTGATACCTTGATTTTAGCTCAGTGAGACTCATTCTGAACTTTTACCTCCAGAACTGTAAGGTAATAAAATTGTGTGGTATTAGGCCACCAAGGTTGTGCTAATTTTTTACAGCATCCTTGGGAAGCTATTATAATACAGTGGGGCCTGTGCTAACACCTCCCAGAATTATAATTAATTCTCTGTTTCCATTTTTTATGGAAATGCCATTCTACCCAGAACAGCAGCCCATATCAGACTGGGAATCAATAAATACCATAGGCTGCATAATAATTTTGTTACTGTGTGAGGACTGTTGGTTCTTGGTCATTAGGGTAGCCAATCTGTTTCCCTGTCTATTCCTCTATCTACCTGTTTTGCATTTTGTGATAAAAATTCCTACCAACCATTTTGAATCATGAAGCAAAAATGTGTCCACTTTCAATGATGTTCTGTAACAGTATGGAACTGACCGGTGCATCTCAACTTTTCATGTGTGCACAAACCACCCAGAGAGTCCTCTTAAAATGCAGATTCTGACTCTGCGGCTCTGGCAAGAGAACTGAGAGCAGTTCTAACAAGCTCCCAGGTGACACCCACGCTGGTGATCTGAGGACCACATTTTAAATAGCAGAAATAAAAAGAGGACAACCCTGTCCGACCTTGCACAGTTAGAGGCCCTGGAGACCCTTCCGTTCCCCCAGGTGGAACCAGGAGTGACTCCTTGCTGGTGCTTTTACAACCATTACTAACCTTAAGCAGAAAATATTCAAACGATTTAGTGTAATACTTAAAAGACTCAGCTTCTAGTTAAAACAGTACATTTTAAAATTATGAATTATAAAATGAATATATTCTTTTTTTTTGAGGCAGAGTCTCACTATGTCCCCCTGGGTAGAGTGCTGTGGCATCACAGCTCACAGCAACCTCAAACTCTTAGGCTTAAGTAATTCTCTTGCCTCAGCCTCCCAAGTAGCTGGGACTACAGGCATCCGCCACAACACCCAGCTGCTTTGTTGTTGTTGTAGTAGTTGTCATTGTTGTTTGGCAGGGCCAGGCTGAATAGAATCTGACAACTCCGGTGCAAGTGGCTGGCACCCTAGCCACTGAGCTACAGGGGCCAAGCCATAAATATATTCTTATGAAAGACAGTTTATTAAATGGAAGAAAGAATAATTGTAATTATTCACAATCCCCACACCCAAAGATACACCTTATTAACATTTTAATGTCTTTCCTTCAAGCCTTCATTCTCTGTAGAGATTCTCTTTTACGTATTTGAAATCATGTTGCCTATCTCAATTTTTTATCTAATATAATATATGTGCATCTGTACATATAGAGTGTGGCAGATTAAATTATTGCTCTCAATTCTTCACTCCCCTCTAATAGAATTGTATGTCCACCCTCTTGTCACTCTGGTGAAGAGAGTGTACCCATTCTTCTTCTTGCTAATAAAAATTTGCTTTCACTCTTGCCAACCTAGTCAGCAAAGAATAATTACCTGCAGCTTGACTTTGGGATTGATCAAGTGACTTAAATTGGTCAAAAGAGTATTGGTAGACAAGCACCTTGGATATAGCAAGGCCAACAGATCGAGAATGGCTGTCATTAAAAGGATAATTTGTTATACTCGCAGTTCCCAAGAGAAAGGGACACACCACACCACCAGGTAGGGCCCAGGTGGGAAGCCTCAGGGTTGGTCAGGGGCAGAGGAAGCAAGAAGGAAATGTGGGCAATCACAGCTACTATGGTTTCCGTGGGTAGGAATGGGTACAGAGGTTTAGGATTAGCTAGTTTGAATAATTTCACTGGGCTCTGTGGTACAGGGACCATTCCTAGTTGTCTAGTCCCTGGTCCTGGCTTGATTCAGGCAGGAGAATGCTATCCCAGAGTGGAGGTGGCTGAGGGTGTGGGCTTTGGGTTGCTTGGTCTGCACATAAGAAGCACAACTCCTAGGTGAGTAGTTTGTTACCTCTTGGAATTAGGTTGCCCTGGAATAGTCACCCTCCATGGTCAGCAATGCCTCAAGATGTCACAGCATTAGAAATACAGAATAAAAAGACATGATTAATACAACAGGATAGCAGCAAGGCTTGGAATGTGCAGCGTGGTTAGACTTGTTTTCCTGCAGGGGGACTGTCCACTGTGAGAAGAGCTCATATGGCCAGGGCTGCACACAGTCACACACAAAGCAAACCCACGCTCAGCTCAAGGTCAGGAGCAAAGCCCAGCAGACGCTCCACCCAGCCGACCACACAAAGCAGAAACTGGTGCTTACACTGCACGCCTTGGAGATTGCACGGCTGTTTGTTTTATAGCATTAAGACAGCAGTATCTGAACATGATGGAAGTGGGATGCCCATGAGAAATTCTAAAACATGTGCCATCAGCTTTGGGACTAGGAATTAGGCAATTGCGATATATTTTTAAAAGGCTGGAAAAATGTTAGTCCATGTTACATACCCGTGAAGCATTTGTTAGAACTGTTACTTTCAACAAAAAACCAAACGTCAAAAAGGAAGCTGATAAACTTGAGGTAACAGCCAAGCACGTTCAGCGCACAGTGTGGATAGGGTCAGTGGGTGGTTATGAACTGCATTTTAAAGTTACAATAAGAGATAGGTTCAGAGGAAAACATGGCTGCCGGCTGCCTTGCAAACAGATTTGAGAGTGAATGAACAGGGCCCAGAAATCTTGGCACTTGCAGAAAATAAAAATTAATCTATATCCAAAGAATTTCTGTCAGCTTAGACTAAAAGTTGTTGTGACTCTTTGAGATATAAAATATCACCTCTAATCTGGCCACAGTGGCTCCCAGCCATCATCCCAGTACTTTGAGAGGCTGAAGTGGGAGGGTCACTGTGGCCAGGGGTTTGAGATCTGCCTGGGCACGATAGCAGAACCCTGTCTCTACAAAAAAAAAGATTGATTAGCGGGGCATGGTCGCATATGCCTGTAGTCCCAGCTAGAAGTCCCTGGAAGTGTGGGGAAAAGCTCTTAATCTTAACAGCCTAGGGAAAGAATTTATGAAGTTGACCCCCACTAGCAATTGCAGCAACAACAAAAATAAGTAAATGGGACCTGTTCCAATTGGAAAGTGTCTGCACCTAAGTACACAATCAACAAAGAGACAACCTTCAGAATGGGACAAGATATTATCTTCTATGAATTCACCAAAGGGCTAATAACCAGCATCTACAAAGAGTTCAAGCAAATCAATGAGAAAAGAGCAAACAACTCTACTAAGAACTGGGCAAGAGAGATTAACAGAAACTTTTCTCTTGAGGACAGATGAACTGGCCAACAAACACATGAAGAAATGCTCATCATCCCTAATCATCAGAGAAATGCAGATTAAAACCCCTTCGAGATAGCACTTGACCCACAGCAAAGGTCCAAAGCAACAGACGCTGTGTGGTGCAGAGAGAAGGGGGCTCTCACGCACTGTTGGTGGACTGGAAACTAGTACAGCCTTTATAGAAAGAAGTATGGAAATTTCTCATAGGACTAAAAGTGGGCCTACCACTTGATCCTTCAGTCCCATTACTAAGTATCTACCCAAAAGGAAAAAGGAGATTTTACCATGAAGACATTTGCACTCGAATATTTATAGCAGCAGTGCAATTCACAATCACAAAGAGGTGGAAAAAGCCCAAGTTCTCTTCAACACATGAACGGATTAATAAACTGTGGTATATGTATACCATGGAATGCCATCAGCCATAAAAAAAGATGATTTTACCTTTTGTAACAATGGATTTGGAGAATAGTCTCCTAAGTGAATTATCACGAGAGTGCAAAAACAAGCATTGTATGTGCTCACTACTAAACGGGAAACAAGTAGATTAACAACTATATGTTAGATGAGAGGAGAAACTCAACTAAATTCAAGTGTGTGTGTGGGTATGTGGGGGTGTGTGTGGGTGTGTGTAGGTGTGTGGGTGTGGGGGGGGGTGTGGGGGTGTGTGTGTGTGGATGTGTGTGTGTAGGTGTGTGAGTGTGGGTGTGTAGGTGTGTGTGTGTGTGTATAGGTGTGGGGGGGAGGTTGGTAAGTTCCCACCCCATGGGTGCATTGCACAGGTGTATGGCACACTTCCTGGGGAAAAACACAACTGCAACTCAGACTTTAATCTTACAAAAGCAAACTATGTAAACTAATCTTATGTATCCTCATTTTAATCTGAAATATAGAAAGATAGAGATAGATATAGAGATAGATAGATAGATAGATGGATAGATAGATGGATGGATAGATGGATGGATGGATGGATAGATAGATAGATAGATAGATAGATAGATAGATAGATAGATAGACAGACAGACAGAGCTGAGTACAGTTGCATGTCCCTGAAGTCAGGAGGCTGAGGCAGAGGGAACCTTGAGCCCAGGAGTTTGAGGCTGCAGTGAGCTATGCTTTTGCCAGGGCACTCCAACCTGGGCAGCAGAGTGATCTGAAAAAAAAAGAAAATCTACCTCTGGATTCCTCCTTCTCCCCCAACAACTTGTAACTTTCTACAGGCAAGAAGCAGGCTGAGAAGGCTGCTCAGCCACCAAACAGGGAGCAGGGCATTTGTGGCATTCACTAACGCTGTTTTCAGAAGGGGCTGGGAGTATTTTGTCAAAAGACTTCCCAAAGAATGGAGCCATGGATCCAAGAGCCATAGGGAAAAAAGAGAGTTTGGAGAGCTATACCCAAAAACAGTAATAGGGTCTCAGCCAAGAGCACTCCCTTCCCTCCTGGTGCAGGAACCTACCGACATTTACCTACCAGGATTTCATAATTGCTACAAACCCACGACTGCTCTGTGCACCTCACTCTCACTTTATTTAAGGGGGTGTTTTCTGTGGTCATCATGTTTCTGCTCCACTATTGTAAATTGGGTATGGGGGGAGGAAATAATTGTTCTTTTTAATTCAAATGTCTCTAGACTAAGAGGAATCATGTCTGGAGTTGACACAGAATCTCAGATGTTGTCTTTCTAGCCTGATGTCATCAGGGGGGGATATTGACACGGAAGGGAGCATATGTGGGAGGGACGTGAGTAATGGTGATAAACTGCAGACTGTGGTCATGTGAATGATTCCTGCCAGTTCTTATCCCCCTGGGAGAGACTTGGAGGTGACATATCCTTGCCACCTTCTCAGGGCAGGCAGAGGGAACCTCTCCACACTTTGACACTAGGCTGGACCATGTGACTTGCTGTGGCCAATGAGAAGTTGGCATAACACAAGCCACGTGCTGTGTGTTTACACTTGTCCTCTTGCCCTCTAGGAGTCTGTCACACCAGAGCTTGAACCCGGGAGCAATTGCCCCTCCGACCTGTGCATCCAAATAAATGCAGCACAGCATAGCTGAGCTCAGACCTGCAGCCTGCAGCCACGGCCAGCTAACCTGAAGCCAGAAGCAGAGCTACATTCCAGCTAACCCGCGAACGTCTGCCTAAGAAGTAGATGCTGGTTGTGTGTCACCAGATTGAGCATTTATTTGTTATGTAGCTTTACCGAGGCAATAGTGGACTAAGAGATGCATTTTCCCACATCTTCACATCACATCTTACATCTATTCCATTAAACAATTTCACTTAACCATTCCCTGATTCTGAAATATTACAGCTTTTCCAAGTTTGAGGTTTTTGGGGAGCTTCTATTTTTTGTCAGCCTTTTAAAAATACTATTAATAACATAGTGATGCACAAATGTTTTCCATACTTTGTTTTATTTCTGTCGTGTTAAAACTGGATAATAACATCTACATGTACTTCCTAGGGTTGTCACAGGGATTAAAAGACTTAAAATACACGAAGCGTTAAGCAGATCATCTGTTATAAGTATTCAGTGACGAGTGTTATTGCAAAAAACAATATTTTGTAGAACCTTGGAAGTTGGAAGATTCGTATCTCTGGACATAAAGTGTGAAGCTGATTTCAAAAAGAGTTATACCAATTTACACTACTAACAGCATCCCCTGAGTTTTAACACACCTTCAAACAACTGCAGTCCCCTTCCACCTTGGCTATTTTAAAAGGTGAGAAATGGTATCTTAGGATATTTTCATTTTCATAGTTTTTGTTACAAGAGAGATGGAACTTTTTTTAGGAATTATCTAACCACTTATATTTTCTCTTCTGTGGATTATCAGGTAGCACGTGCATTTCCATCCAGCCACACTGTGGGTCTTCCTCTGACAGACATCTCCGACGTCAGAGGCCCGGATGATTCTGTGCTGTCCAACATGGTGGCCACCTATGGCTACTGAGCACTGGAAGTCTATCAGCGCCATTGCGATGTGATCATCTTCCGGATATCTTGGGTTAAATACAATACGTGATTATAATGTATTTTACCTATTTTTAATTCTTTTTGAAAAGTAGTTAGGAGAACATTTTAAACTACAGGTCTCTATTGGACAACACTGGCTCCACTCCTTTGAATATCACTTGGTCTGAAATTCTCTGGGGTGCAAACTCATTGTCCATACCTGATGTTGGCTTCTCCACTGTCACCCAGCCCATCTCTGTGGTCTGCTCTCATGCTCCCTGGGTAATGCTGTGCCGAGTCCAGTCATCTCCTCCAAGGCTCTGCTCCATGTCATCCTCTAAGTCTCACCTCCTTCTAGTTCAAGTCCATCCTCTGGGATTAACTCCTCATGTCTGGCAACACATCTAAATTAGGTTCTGTCACATACTCCTGCCTGAAATGGCAAACCTGATAATAATTTAAAACCCTATGGTGTATTTTTTTTTATTTTATTTTGAGACAGAGTCTTAATCTATTGCCTTAGGTAGAGTGCATGGCATCATAGCTCACAGCAACCTCAAACTCTTAGGCTCAAGCAATCCTCTTGCCTCAGCCTAAGTAGCTGGGACTATAGGTACCCACCACAATGCCTGGCTAGTTTTTTTTCTATTTATAGTAGAGATTGAGAAATAAATATCATTCTGTCTTGCTTAAGCTGGTCTTGAACTTCTGAACTCAGACAATCTACCTGTCTCAACCTTCTAAAGTGCTAGGATTATAGGCATGAGACAACCATACCTGGCTCCTACAGTGCGTTTTAAGCAGATTATATTTGCTATTATCTATATTTTTATATTCTATCTATTCACAGGTGGAGAACCTGCAGCCTTAAGGACACATGTGGCCTTCTGGATCCTTAAGTGCAGCCTTTTGACTGCAATGGCAAATTTATATCATCTGTTATAAGTATTCAGTAATGAATGCTATTACAAAAAACAATATTCCCCGCCCCTGCAGTTCTGTCATTGAAACACGTGGTTTATCAAATGCTGAGTTCTTTTTATTTTGTGCCATTGAAAGGTCACAAACATATGAGGCTGATAAACAATTTCATGGTTTCCAAATTCCCCTGCCTCAGCCCCCAGTTTCCAGCACAACCCTGAATCCTCTCAAACCACATTGGTGAAGATGACCAAAGGTTATGTCTAAAGCCACCAATACTCAAAAGATCCCCCCACCAACTCCGTTCAACCCAAATGTCACAGACATTTACTCATAATTCCTGGGGGTTTTGGTCTAGAGGGTGGGGTGGGTATGGGTTAACTTACCTTGCTATAGCAGAATTTTTAAAATCCAGCTAGGAAAGATTCAAGAAAAGGAAGTCAGCAATGCTAATGCAAAGCAGAATTTGGAATATATTGAAAAGGATTATCATAATGACTTGGAAATTCAAGCTTATTTTTTAGACTCATGGCTCTTTCCTTATTGCCTGAATTCATGACTGTGGGGCTTATCTGCCATGAGGAAGTATCCGCTGCACATTTTTAGTGCCAGACCCACTTCCTCCACCTCTGCCCCCAACCCCACCCAGCATGCTGCTTCCCACTGCAGCTGATGTGCCCCTGGGTGCCCAGAAGTCAGACCAGCTTGAATATGGACTACGCGGATGACAAGCTCAAGTCTACCCTTGGGGGTGCTCTCCTCAGCTACTCAGCTCCCTGCAACCACTTTTCTAAGTGCCTTTGAGAGATGCTGAAAAAACCATGTGGGCATCTAACCTTTCAACAGTTCTGCCTTCTCTGTTCAGCCTGGCTACGAGCCCAGGTCCAAAGGAGGTGCAGGAAGTGGGGTGAAGAAAGAGTTTCCTTCTTTCTGAGACTCACTGGGGATACCATCTCCACAGCCTGAGGGAGAGGGTTGGGCGGGCTGCAAGTCAGTGTATTTTTAAAACATTCATTATTTTGACAATGGAGTTCCATGAAACCAGCTCTTATTCCTTTTCTACAAGTCAGATAGAGAGTTCCCAAAACACATTGCAGTACCGGAAAGTAAATAACAACTGCCTTGTTTTATGAATATGAGAAATTTCTCTGAAGATGCCTAAATATTATGATTAATTTAAAAGTCGATGAGCTGATGCGTATTTACAACATCAAAGTACTTTTCTGATTCAATCAGTTTCAAACACAACATAACAGGTAAAACATTCATCTCAAATAGCAATTTAAAAGTGTGTGCTTTGATAGTCTGAGGCTTTCAGAATCTGATTCTAACACCAGAGTGATCCTTTTGGTGGGTGTGAGGGGAGGGCCTCTGTCTGGATTTCATAGTCATATCAAAATGAAAAAGCACCTGTTATATCTCTTGAATTCAGAATAATAATGAACAGTACTAATGAATATCTGAATGGCAATCCACATTCTTTCGCCTATATGGTCTCATTTAATCTTCAAAGCATATGTCTGGGGGATAGATGTTATCAGTATTAATCGCTGATGTCGCTGAGATCGCAACTTCCCTCACAGTTGCTTATAAAGTCTAAGAATAGCTCATCTTTCTTGAACTCAAGCATATCCACTAAGGTCAGAAATTCTGCGGATTGAGCCTGAGCTATTTTTAGGCGGGGTTCTTAAAAGCAGCTGCAATTCAAGTGTCACAAGTGCACGCCTTTTGACTCAGCAGTTGATAGCTGTGCTTTTCGCTGTTTCTTCTCCAAACTCCTTGGAGCAATCACCTAGAGCGTGTTTGGGGCATGCTGGGCTGGATCTCACACACACACACACACACACACACACACACACGACTCCACCTCTGCAACATGGCCAGAGGCCCCTTGAGTTTTACAGGATGTGAAACCCTAGCACAGGACTCTGAACGACCAACAGTGATAAATGTTCTTTGATAATGGGATTCTGTAAAATTTCAGAGCCCACCAGGATGCATCCTAACCCTGACCCCAAGGCAGAAGAATGAGGGTCAGCAAGGATGGAGACATCCTGTCCAACCAGAACCAGGGCAGAATTCGGGGTTGAAGAACAGCCAGATTTAGCCAGGCAGGGAAGTGAAAATCCCCTTCAACAGTCAGAGGTTTCAAGAGAGAGAGAGAAGGCAGAGTCAGCAGTCGGGCATCAGTTCAGATCAGTATTATTTCTTAAGAATCTTTCCAAGCCCTCTCAGAGCTAGAGAGCCAGAGGCCCTGACCCCTTTCTCTCCATGTCTGACCGGCTGTCCACTAGCTGCCCTATACTTTTCCTGTCCTGGTTGACAGTGCAAACCAACTGGTTTCCTCTAACATTGATAAAATTATAGAATCTTAGATTTCAGAGGATGCTTTAATGCAAACGTCCAAGTCTCCAGCCAATTTTCGAATTTTGTTACTGCAACAATGAAGAATTTAGTGTGAGTGTGGCAGGATAGGCATCTTGGCCCCTGTTCCTTCTGGTCTTTCCCCTTCTCCCAGCACATGGGTGATCCGGAGCTCATCAGGGAGGGGACGCAGTTCCTAAGAAAGTATAAATAGCCAGTTGGCACATGTCTCTGTGTTGTAAAAGAGGAAGCTTAGAGTTGGGGGCATCACATATGGACGGAAATGTGTGGGAGAAGCAGAGGTCAGAGAGCATTGATTACCTCCACCTTCTGCCTAGAATAGGGTCCTCTGAGGTCTGAGGGAGGGAGTGTGACAAGGAGGCAGTGGTGTAAGGGACAGAAAGCTGGGTCCAGAAACCAAGTTCCTTTCTTTCTGGGCAGTCTCTCAAGAAAGTAGCAATACCTCAAAGAGGAGACTGTTTTGCACAGAATCTAGGCATGTCCATCCATCTCCTCTTAAGGATTCCCTGCCCGCAAGTAATGCAGCAAAACATCTGTGTGCACTTCCAGTCCTAAAAGAAGCACGCTGAAGGCCACATGCTGTCTCAGGGCAACTCAATGGAAACAGATGACTCAAGGACCAGAAGGCCTCTCAGGTCCCTGGAGGCACTGTGCAAATCCCTCCAGGGCCTCAGGGGAAGAGGGAGAAACTAGCAAAGGCCTGAGACTGTTACCCTTAGCCTGCCAGTAGGAGGGTTCAACATCAAATTAAATTGAGTTAAAGGAATGTTGAAGTTAATACTCTACATCAACAATCTGTGGCCTCAGATTCATAGATCTGCTATTCGTACAAGAAGTTATAGCTACCTAACACACAAAAATGTTATTAAATATCTATATTATTCATAGTAATAATATTATTAGTGATTTCCAGATCAACTACAAAATGTGAAGTTTTTCTCACATACATGCCTGTCAGTTGTTCTCTATGCCCAGATAGAAAAATGTTGGTTTAGTCCATTCCTCTTTTAAAAATCTATTTATTTTTCAAAAAATCAAAATGTTAATTAAAGATTCATTATCACTTTAGGGGAAAGAGAAGACAAGAAAGTGTGGAATTGATGTCCAGGTTCGTTCCACAGGCATGGTTCTTATCTCTGAGTCAGTCAGTAGTCTGATGATTCCTTGGCAAAGTGGAGGAATGTCTATGCGTCCCTACTAAATGTTTTCCCCTGCTAAGTTTCACCATTTGTTCCTACAATGCCACTTTTGAGTCTCAGTTAAGACAATAAGGATTTTGGCTGCCCACTCAACTCACATTGTCTTAATTTAATCACCATATGGATTCTTTAACAACTTCTTTCCCATCTTCCTTGTTCTTCTACTGTTATTTTACCTTCTCTTCAAACCTCTTATTTTTGGACCATGAAATCCATCTCTCTTTCCTCTCCCATACCCCGGTAGCTCAAGATGAGCTGCTGGAAAAAAAAAAAAATCCCACATCAATGTGGAGAGAAAGGAACACTTCTACGCTACTGGAAAGAACCATACAACTTTTATGGAAAGAAGTATGGAGAATTCTCAAAGAAGGAAAAGTCAACTTCCATTTGATCCTATAATTCCATCATGAGGTATCTACTCAGAAGAACAAAAAACATTTTACCACAAAGACACTTGCACCAGAATGTTTACTGCAGTTCAGTTCACAATTGTCAGGTCATGAAAGCAACCCAAGTGACCACTGACCCATGAATGCATTAACAAATTGTGGTATGTATATACCATGGACTACTACTCAGCCATAAGAAAAGACGGAGACTTTACATCTTTTATGTTTACCTGGATAGGGCTGAAACATATTCTTCTTAGAAAAGTATCTCAAGAATAAAAAAAATAGCCAACATACTCAATACTAACATAAAACCATTATATAAACAACTATGAGCCCACACAAATGATAAAACACAAATATAGGCTAGCAAGGGGGAGGGAGGAGGAGGGGTAAGGGAGGGGAGGGCAGGTGATTGGCGGGATCTCACCTAATGTTCACAATGTGAGGGTGTTCACCTCTGGGTGAAGGGCTCAACTACAACTTGAACTTTACCTTAGAATTGGAAACAATGTAAACTAAAAATCTATACTCTAATGTTAATTTGAAATAATAAATACATAAATAAATAAATCCCACATCAGTGCTGACTGACGTCAGAACCAAAGCACAGCTTCCAAATGCAGCTGAGCCCTCAGTATCTCACATCACTCCTCCCTTGGCCAGGTGTCTCCACTCTCTTCTGATTCTTCTCCTGCCTCCTGCTGTTCGTGTTTCATTCTTCTATGTAAGCTCTTTCTCTTCTTTATTTAAATAGTGACACTCTGGGCATTCTAGCCTTGGCTCCCATTCAATAAGCCCCCCCCACCCCCACCCCTGAAGTCTCAGCCACTGTGCTAACTTTGACAATGATACAAGTCAATGATTCCCAGATCCAGATCCGTGTCTCTGACCCAAGGCCTTCTGAGCTCCCTGTCCATAATTTAATAGACCTCTTCACCTATATCACTAACACATTTAAACACAGGTCCAAAAATTAACTTGTTTTCTATTATCCCATCCAATTTCCAATTTTGATGAAGATTACCACCATTCCTTTTTTGTATGCCTGGTCAGATTTCTGTCCAATTCTTGCTAAGATGTTTGATTCTATCCTCTGTTCTTTAGCAGATGACCATATTGGCTATTTCTCCTGTAAAAATGAGACCATATGCCTGTTCCTAATTAGTATTCAATAAATAGTGGTTGAATGAGTGAATCATTTCCATGATCTACTGGCTTGATAATCTTATCAGAAAAGAAAATGAGTGTACTGACAAAATTTACATTTAAGAACCAATGCCAACTCTTTTTGATCATTCTTTTCTTTTCCTAAATGTTTATGAACAATCCATTTAACACTTTTGCTTGGAATTAACATCAGCTTACATAAGTAATGAAGTTATGAGAATTTTTGTCAAAACCACAAGGGGGTTTCAGTCCAAGCTCCTTACTCATTGTACAACGATCCAATTATTGAGACAACTGGGATTGCCAAGACAGAAATGATGTTTTTAAAAAGGAAGTTTTTGATAAGATAGACATCTTATCAGGAGAGCAGGAGGAACTGCCTCAAATTGCTCTGAGACTAAGGGAGTCTCCTGGACAAAGGGGGATTGAAGGGGGACCTTCAAAGAACAGGAAGCACTCCGGATGGAAACAGTTAAAAATTAACAGAGCAAAGTATACAGTGGTCAGACAAGAGACAATTAGTATTTCAACATAGGGAGGAATTTATCTAAGAATGAGGACAAGCAGGCTGAACCACAGGTCAGATGGTGCAAACACTGACCACCCCTAGAAGTAATTCAGATGTAAAGTAGAGATTAAGAATGTTAGGAGCTAAAACCATGGACGACTATTGGTAGCTGTAGGAGAAGTTGTAGGAGAGGTGGTGAGCTGTTTCCACCACTCTCTACAGTTGAGCTTTGTCTTAACTCTGTAGAGCCTTTTGATGTCTTTCAATAAACCCTGAGTATTTTAATGTACTATGTGTCTTCTATTTCATCCTGGTTGTCCCCTCCACCTGGAAGAGAAGTTCCAAATGACAGACTCCAGCCGGTGTCTCCCCATGATGTGTCTCCAAGGGTGCCTCTCAGAGGCAAGTGATCAAGCCTAACAGGGTGGCAACCAAGGCTTCTCTCTGTACTTTTTCCTACAGAGAGGTGAGAGGTGGGTGGTTCTTGTAATAGGGAGTGATCCCAGCCTGGAAGCTTATTCCAGCTCACCCTTGTCTGTTTTAGAGTTTGTTGTTTGTTGATGGTGTCTTTCAATTCTTTGTCTGACCACCCAAGAACCCATGGTTTAAAGTTCCAGCATGCTTTCAAGATCATGGGCAAGGTCAAAGGAGCAACCAAGTGCCTTGTGGCCCATCACCGTGTACCTAACACGGGCTGGGTGCAGTGGGGGCAGGTTATGCTGGATGGTGAGTCATCAGGAAGTCACTTAAGGTCCTTCAGAATCTCAGCTCCTTTTACTTGTAGAACATCCACCATTTTCCAGGCAAGAACTCAAAAGGTCAAGTAGTTCAGGGAAAGGAAACTATAGGTCATTGACATTTTTCAAGCGGGGGCTGATTACAGAATGAGTAGACTCAACTTCTTCTTCCTTTTGGGAACTAGAAGAAAAATGGGTCTCTACTGTTGTCTGGTTTCATGCTCATGTTTTATAATTCCTCACAGATTTTTGTTTTTGGTTCCATGACTGCACCTGCCCTTTTTTCCAGAAGACCATGACACTGGTTTATATAAACATGGCTAACATAACTGCATTTGGATAGTTCTCTTATTATGGATATACACTCACTTGATAGCTCTTTCAAACTCTTAGACAAATCAAAAAATTCAGATTCCTCTAACCAATGTTTACTCTTTGCTTCTGACTAAAAATACTTCACTTTGTCAAAGAAGAAAATTTTGAAACACTAGTTCTATACTTTTGGTGTTTTTTTTTTTCCATGTTGCCTGTTGATACATGATTTTCTTTAAGTAATAGATAGTCCTTCCTTAATTTTCTTCCTTTAAAAATGACTTTGAGATTCTACTTTTTTTGTCCTCTGTCCTTTTTGCAAACCTCCTTATTTGTTTTTTAACTTTCCCTACTTTGCTTTTCTGGGCCCTTGACTCTATTTCTGCTTAGTTTATTTCCTCTCCTATCTTATGGTCATATCATTTTTAGAAATCTGTATTAAAATGTCAATAATGTTGGCAGATAATAGTTACTGAGTATTGATTATGCGGTAGGCACATTTCATTCAATCTTTTAATTTCTCAGTAAACCAGTGGAATAGCTATCATTAAGATCCCTATATTACAGTTGTAGAAATAAGACTTGAAGAAATCCAAAAGCTTTTCAATATCACAGAGATGGTCAACAGAAAATCTGGAAGCTTACAACCCAAGTCTGACTGACTAAAAGCCAAAGCCCACTGTGCAAGTTCAGTCTTCTTCTGTGTGAAAAGTATCATAGAACAAAGTTCATAAACTCAAAAGGGCCAAGAACCCACGTGGGAAATACCCAAGCAAGCCGAGCCTTTGCTTTGCAAACATATTGGAATATTTTTTGCTTCCACAAATATACATATTTTTCCTTATTACTTTTACTTTCCTACTTTGAAGAGGTACATATAGGGAAAAATATTTCTCTCAATACACCCAAGGTAAAAAAATATTTCTTTCAATACACCCAATGTGAACTTGTGATAAACGGCAGTGGAGTCTCAGGTTAGCTCAGGGGCTGGAAAGCATGTCCCTCACTCTCAGAGGTCTTCCAGGTGAAGACCTCTGACAAGCAGCATCAGCATCCCTGGGGAGTCTGTTAGAATTGTAAATATTTGGACCCCATCCCAGACCTACTGATGAGAAACTCCTGGGTGGGGCCCAGCACTTTCTGGCTGAGCAAGAGAGAGGTGGTTCTGATGCGGGTCGGGTTTGAGAAACCCTGCTCTACTGGGAGGGAAAATCTGCCACTCAGCTCTAGCTGATTGCTGACAAGTGGGTAGATGAATCGTAGGTCATCAGAGTCTCTACTGCTACAAGTTTCCATTATTTTCATTCTCCCAATTTTTAAATACTGCCTTAAATGATTTTAATACTTATATGGGCTAAACCAAACAGGTGTGTAGGCCAGTTCTAGGTTACAGACTACCAGTGAATGACCTCTGAATAGAACCAAAGTTACATTTTAATATAGGATTATTTTATTAATAACTACTATTGAAATGACAATTAAATGGCTGAATGAATTAGTGTCTCCTTGCCATTATAATCACTTGTTGGAGAGAACAATCTAGCTAACTTATAGTAACATTTGACGGACTTGAAATGTTTTTATTGAAGTTATTTTTGCCCTGCTAGAAATCATCAAGATATGATGCATGTTCAAACTGTAATTTGAACTATGAAATAAAATATTAGCTCTACAGATTAAAGGGCAGCCCACAAACATTTGTAAACTAACTCATTTTATGAAACTTTTTTTTTGTTTTAATAATGTGTGTGTGTGTGTGTGTGTGTGTGTTTAGGATATGCTAAAGACTTTTTAACCAAGTTAGTCCAGTTCTTATGTTGTTATAAGTCTGTAGAAGGACCCTATCCAATGTTTTTATGATTTTTGAGCTTTAATTCTGGATAAATAACACTAAGAACCTTTCAATGCAAGAATATTTTCCATGGATCAAGCAGAGTTTGGGGTCACAGTGTTTCTGGAAAAGAAAAAAACCACTCATGGAAAGGTTAGCATATTCACAAATGAAGAGAGAGCACTGTGGATGATTGTCTAACATGAGGTTGGAGAAGTGGAGAGAACCCAGATTGCGGAGCATTTGTAGACTTCATTAGGGATTTGGGGCTTTCTGGTAAGGAAGATGGGAAATCACTGGCAGAGTTCCATACATCCATGATACCCTGAATCTTTAAAAGATCAGTTTGGGTATGTTAGAGACTCAGTGGGAAAGAATAGATTCAAAGCAAATTGGATAGAAAATCATTTCAGGAGAGCTGCTAGGACTTGGTGCTGTGGTGGTGTTAATAAAAACGAAGTCAATTACACAGTCTTACTAAGTACACAGTAAGTAAAATTGCTATGACTTTGTGGCTACTGATAAGACTTGAATAGACCAAAATGCCTCGGCACTGAGGACCAGGGCTGGAACCGCCCTGCAGTGTTCATGTCCCAGCCTGCACTGACTACACAAATCGGTGCTCTAAAAAAACCCAGTCTTCTTCCAGCTCCTTCAGGCCGTGCCCGCCGTGCAGTGCTGTGGATTCTCAGGCTCACCCTGCACATTTGCACATATGTACATGAACCTGTAGAGTAACAACCACTCCTATGTGCTGAGCCCCAGACAATCAACCTCTGGAAAATGGTCTGTTAAAAGTTAAGTATTCCTTGTCGTTTGTTAATCATGAGCTTCTCAAATTCCGAGTCCCCAAACTATATTCTCAGTTATTTATTCTAATAAGGTCTGAACCCCTAAAATTAATTTTTCTACATCCAATTTCCCTTATGAAAGTAAGATACATTAGCACCGTTCTACCACGCTGACCTAGGAAAGGCCTTCCTACTCATCAGTCAAAATCTAAGACCCAGTGGGGAGGTTATACCCACACTGAAACACTAACTTCTTAGTTGAATGTATACAGTAGAACCACCATAGTTGACCATCTTCCTACATTGACCACCTCCTTAAGTTGACCTTATTTTCCCAGACCTGACATGCACCACATGGATATATTAGCACAGTAGGCCTAGTTCCTTATGTGGTCCACCTTTGTATGGTGACCAGTATGTTACAGTCCCTTGGGCGTCAACTTATAGACGTTCTGCTATATTTGTAATTTAGGGAATTGTGGGTTCCCAGGGCAAAATGAAGTAAATCTCCTTCAAATATCTTAGCACTTTGTTAGAACCTTAATGAAATGTGGTAAAGAAATTTTCATAGCCTATTCATTTCTTTTAGGAATTGGGAACTCAGTATCACAAATACTCACCAGAGGAAGACTATGGGCCTTCCAAATAAAAGGAAATACTAGATCAGAAATACAGGCAGCACCTAGTCAAACACAGTGCCTAGGTGAGTATCGTTTAAAATACATAATTATAAAAAAATACATAATCATTTGGAAATTCTTCATCAGTTATGAGCTATTTTTCAACCTAGGAGTGATTATGTGGGGGTTGGTCACTACAGTATTTATTTATTCCATTAAGTTAACAAAAGAAAATATGAGCCAAAATTTAAAAAAAAATACAGTTGCATGGTCCTGTACAATGACCCATGCTCTCCACCCGGTGCCCAGATCCACACCCTTGTTCTAGCTTCCTTTGGTGGGTAAGGCTCCAATACACACTGTTTCAGTAGGTGAAATGGAGACACCATGAAGTCCAGCAGAAAATATACTTGGCACATTTAGGACAGGAAAATCAGC